>JALPQI010010011.1:0-45814 GCA_025490895.1 Thaumatotibia leucotreta | reverse complement strand
ATATGAGGCACAGCGTTTGGCAAATGTTGTTTTGATAGGAGGGACAGGTACTCGGTATATTCTTCTGTTTAGGATGTGGTTTGTTGATTCATAGTGTGGTATATTTTTATGAATTCTGATAACAGCATAAAGTATGAATAATTGTCGTACTGTCAGAAGTCCAGATTCTCTGTATAATAGTTTTGTTGGAAAAATACGAGTAAATGATTTTTTTAACATTACTTTTATAACTGCACGCTGTGCGCGCTCCAGTTCAAGTAGAACTGTTTTGCAGGAGCTACCCCAGACTGTGATACAGTATTTTATTATTGACTGGAAAAGTGCATGGTAAATTATGTTTAATACGTCTCTGGGCGAGCAATCCCTTAGACGTTTAACGATGTATGTAATCTTTCTAACTTTTTTGGAAAGCAAATTGATATGTTGTTTAAAAGAGAGGTGTTCGTCTAATATAAGACCTAAATATTTTACAGTGTAACATCTTTTTATAGTACTACAGGAGCAACTAGAAGTTTTTTGTTGGCAGTAATGCATTTTAAGATAGTTGATTTGTGGGGCAGATGACACAATAGTTTTTGAAAAGGGAATTTGGTAGCATTTGTCTACATTTAAAGTCAGGAGATTGTTATCAAGCCAGTTTGCTATTTCTGATAGACCTCTCTCGGCAGATTGGTATGTTTCAGCCCAAGTGTTGCCGTGAAATAAAACCGCGGTGTCGTCTGCGTAGCAAATAATTTCAGAGTTCAAGATGTTTAATTGTGGAAGATCATTAATATATATAATAAAGAGTGTTGGCCCGAGAACACTTCCCTGTGGAACGCCGAAATGAATAGAGGATTTGGAGCTTTTAAAATCACCATTTTTTAACAGTTGTTGTCTATTGGTAAGGTAGCTAGAAAACCAGTCAAGTGTGGTCCCACGTATTCCTAAAGCCTCTAGTTTTTTTAAAAGGATACTGCTAGAAATCGTATCAAAGGCCTTAGCAAGATCTAGAAATACTCCTAGACAACATTTACCAATATCAAGATAACCCGAGATTTTGTTGGTGAGATGGAGAGCAGCATCCTCTGTAGATTTACCAACCCTAAATCCAAATTGACGATCCGAAAAAAGTTTGTTATGATTTAAATAATTAACGAGTCTACTATTTACTATTCTATTATCTAGAATTTTAGAGAATATGCTTAGTATAAAAATCGGCCGATAATTTGCAGGTAAATCTTTAGCTCGAGCTTTGTGAATCGGTGTAACAATAGCTAATTTCCAACTTTCTGGAAAGCATCCTTTTTCAAGACTAAGGTTAAAGAGGTAGACAAGTGGTTCAAGTATAACATCTTTCACTTCTTTGATCAATAGTGGTTTTACGCAGTCGTAGCCCGGCGCGCTATCAGGTTTAAGTTGTTTAATTATTTTATCAACCTCAAAGATATCAATGGGTGGGATGCATGAACAAAGAATTAGAGACAGAGAGGGTTGGTACATATTTGTTAGTTGAAAGTGGCATGGGTTTCATTGAGTCTAGATAGTATCTTGTCAGCTAATTTTTTACCTGTAGTGGTAAAGTGTGTATTACAGAAATCAAGAGATTTTTCGATGGAGTTATCAATTTTAGTAAGTTGAATAGGGTCATGATTGACTTTTGGAGGTTGGTAAATATTTTTGATAGTATTCCATAGTTTCTTAGGATTATGTTTGCTTTCGTTAATCATTTTCGTTTGGTAATTATAATTACACTTTAAGTTATACAGTAAGTTACCACAGAAATTCCTATAGCGGGTATAAAATTTTAGTAAAATAAGGTCATTTGGCGAAGCCCTGGAATCCCTGTGAAGTTTGTCTTTGTGTTTAATACTTCTGATTACACCTGGCGTTACCCAAGGTTTTAAGTAATATTTAGAACGACTTATTTGTACTTTTTGTGTTTTTTTGGATTATTGAATTTATAATTGAGTTAAATGTATTAGTCGCTGTGTTAACATCTCTAGACTCTACGACTGTAGCCCAGCAAACTTTTTTTAAATCCTAAGCAATATCCTTGTAATCAGTTTTTATAACCCAACGGTTTCTTTTTTGCACAAAAGGGTTCGGAGACATCAACCCACCAACGACAATATGTGTCAGTGCACACGGAAAGGTACCTAGTCACGACTCTTAAAATGAACCTTATATGTTCTTGAATAAAGTCTATTTTAAACCCCGTGACAAGGTACCTTTCCATGTGCACTAACACATATCATGATCGTTATTGAACATTTCCAGACAATGCCTATTGATTCTGTTTTGGATTTAATAAAAATGTGGTCTAGACAGGAGTTACCCCTAGTGGGTGATTGCGGGTAAAAATTCATGGGCCGACATCAAATTTAAATAATCAGTATGATGGGGGTTATTTGAGTTATCGGATATATCTATATTAAGGTCACCAGCAATTATAATCTGATTCTAGGGATTGCAATCCAGCAGTGTTTTCAATCCAGCTGGATTTTTGCTGGATCGGCGTCAATCCAGCTGGATCCAGCGCGGATCCAGCAGGTAGGAAAAATACCAAAAAAATAACGTTTTTTTGCAATAAAACAGGTTAATTATCAACAAACCCCGGATGACGGGAGCAAAAATGCGTTTGTCACTAGTGCTTAGTTAAATATCGACTAATCTATCGACATCCATATGAACGATTTTTTAATTTGAAATTTATAGATTATGTTAATTATGTTTCCCTAGTAGTTCCACTTCTTTTCCAGATATCAAAAATATATAAGATTTTTAATATGAATTCACCAATTGTTTTAGTCAACACATTATGATATTTTTTGTGAATAATTTCGCCTTGAGGATGTAAAAGTAATCTTAACAAGTGGACTTTGAAATTCTGAACGACATTTCATTCAAGCTGCTTTTTAGGCTTTAATTTTGGTTTTGTAACTGTCATATGGTACTAGGTATTGTTGACATATTATTGTTTATCAATTTTAGATCGCAATGCCTCTGATTACGTACGGTTGCATAAATTACTGTTGATCAATACATTTCTAATTCATGTTGGTATGGATGTCGATAGAATAGTCGATATTTAAGTAAGCACTAGTGCCAAACGCATTTTTGCTCCCGTCATCAGGGGTTTGATTATCAATAATAATATTCAATGTTATGAAAGGGAGGACAATAACGCGTAATTTTTTGCGAATTATATACCTAAAAAAAAACTTCAAAAATAAAATAATAAAGAAATTAAAAGACACGACTGCCGTTTTAAGCTAATTGAGAAGTGACAAATTATTCCTTTTTCAGCTTAATTCTTGTGAGCGTATCTACATATAGGCGCTTGTCTTATTACTATAATATTTTCTTTCGATTGAAGTCGGGGAACTTTTTGTTTTATTTTTTAATTATTTTATTTATTTGAAACGTTTTAATATACCCCTTAGTTTAAAATTGGATAGAATTTCAAAAACCGTCTCCGCAGAGGGCTGAAACTTCGCTCCGGGGACGACCCGTCATATCATCATCTGAAAAATCGCTCTACCTTAGCCCCGTCACCTCACTTGAAGTTTTCAAACTAATTAAATGTCTCAAAAATAAAAGAAGTTTTGGCCAAGATGAGTTGCCAGTACCACCCTATTTAGTAAGAAAATGCGCTGAAGAGTTAACCCCTCCTATGACACTTCTCATTAACCAGTCTTTTACAGAAGGAACAGTCCCAGATCTCCTTAAAATGTCCGTTATTAAACATGTAGGCCCTTCCATTCAAAATTTTTTTTCTAAATTTTTGAAATCGCTATGTCGAACCGATTTTTTTTGTGAAAAGTTTAAAATATGTATTAAACGATTCTCAAAACGGTTTCCGAAAAGGTCGCTCAACATCGTCAGCAGTTTTCAAGTACACAAACGAAGTTTTAAACACAATAAATGACAGAAAATATGCTATTGGTATGTTGCTAGTTGCTAGGTATGAGCAAATCTTATGATTGTGTTTTATATGATATTTTATTGCAAAAATTAAAAGGAATAGGTATTAGAGGCTCAGCTCACAATTGGTTCATACCATACCTTAATAAGGTACCTAGGGACCTGTAGGTCGTACACAATGCCTTGAAATAGAATATCAATATCACAACTACATCACAGGTACCATACAAATATTTAAATCAGATAAAACGAATATTACTCGATCTATACCCCAAGGCAGTGTTCTCGGTTGTGTTTTATTTTTAATCTATAGATATAATAAATGATCTGCCTAAATGTATAGATAAATTTTGTACTCTTTTTGCTGACAACATATCTGTAATTCAACTTTGCCACAATCAATTAGATTTAAATAATAGCTTAAATACAACCATTCAAAATATCGTAACCTGGTCGGATGATCACAATTTAAAGATTAATTTCAATAAAACCAAACTCATGCAATTTAGACCCAACCAAAAACGTAGCATAAACATAGATTTCTCATTCCGAAGCACTACATTAGAATCTATCCACTCTTTCCCACTTTTAGCCATACACATTGTTTCAACCATAAATTGGAAGGAGCACACGTATTATTAGCCACGGCCGTCTAGGACTAAGCGCGGGATCGAACCGTTTCAAACACGACGTAAAATAAGTTTATGTAAAGTTGATTATGCATTTTTTTGGTGAATTTTATTTGCGGATCCGCAGCGCTGGATCCAGCACTGGCTGCTGGATCCAGCAGACCGAAAAATGTGCTGGATCCAGCTGGATTGCTGGATGCTGGATCCAGCAATTGCAATCCCTATCTGATTCGGATGAGAATTATTAAGAAAAGCTTCCATAGAATTCAAAAATATGTTTGGTTTTGGTTTGAAGAATGAAGGAGACCGGTAGATACCTAAGACTAATATTTGATCTTCTATTTGCAACGCTAGACTGTTAGCATTATTTGATGCCGTACGCTACCACTCCTCCACTTTTATTTATAATTTTAGTTGTACGAAACATTTGATAATCAGGAAGAGTCTATGACAGCTGTATCATTTAACCAGCATTCGGTGAGGATAATGATATCAAATTTTATGTTAATTCTTTCTAATGAAACGAAAAATGAATCAAAGTTACACTGGATAATTCTTATATTTAACGTTAACACTTTAAAATTGTACTTAGGAGTGAGAAATTGTTTATAGTGTTCAAGTTTATCGAGGTCAAGGCATTCAATAGTCAAGTCGTTATCCAAGGTATTATTTAAGTCAAGTAATGCCATCTTTTAAAGTAAAGTATATGCTGTTGATGTTAGTTCAAAGTAACTTACCCGTATTTTAATGTTAAAAAACAAAATAAGCGTAAAATGTTTGGCGAATACCTTATCAATGTGACATGCCTGTACGTTACACACTGCTTGAATGTCTGTAATTTAAAATTTGTGTAGTGTATTAGTGTGAGATAGATAAATTAAGTTAATAAAATAAGAAAATCTAATTAAGAGATTTACAAGTGAAAGGTACTCATATAGTACGAGAGCGAGCATAAGAAGTACAAGAGAACAGTATATGTTATTGATGATCTTTATGGGTGATATCTGTTTCAAGCCAAGGATCTTGAAACTTATTGTTACTGGTGTTTTTAACTGAGTCCAAACACCGGTCAAGGTCCGAGATGTTACGTATTCGTATCGCTGGATTGCCTTCTTCTTTCCTGAGAAATATTGTTCCATTTCTTGTCCAGCAATATTTATAACCAATTTTTTGGGATCTGGTTCGGGCGTCCCGAAATAACAAACGATTGAAACGATTGAAATTTCAAGTCTCTCTTTAGAGAAAAGTTTTTGAGTGGGGCCAGGAGTAATGTCGGTGGATGAGATGTTACGCCTGGATTTGGCGGTATGCAAAAAAGTATCTCGTTTAGAGCAGCGTAATAATCGGATCACCAAAGGGCGTGGTCTCAAGCGGCCCGAATCATCTGGCTTTCGGCGGGGACCAACTCTAGTCACAAAGTCGAGATCCTCTTCTTTCAGGTCCACTCCTATCTTTGTAGCGACACACAAAGCTAAATGTAACCGATTCTCTTGAGGGGATTCATTCAAACCACAGACAACATAACCTAAAGACGTAGCTTTAGACAATTATTTCATTTAAACCGATGCTGCCAAAAATGCTGAGGTGCGGGCGGCGTAACATGAGCTAACTGTGTCGTGATTCGTCGTTTCAAGGTCAATGAGGTGTAAAACAAAAATGTCCGCCGGTCGCTAGTGATTTCCGAATGTCGATAAAAGTATCGATGGTTACAATGTCTATCGCTTTCACAATTCGATATTTGTCAGTGACTTACCGACAAAACCGTGAATCCATATCCGTACTAATGCATACCATAAATGCGAAAGTATGTCTGTCAGTTTACTGAGTCTACACGCATAAATCGCTGAACCAATTTAGATGAATTTTTGAATGGAGATTATTTAAGACCCGGGAAAGGACATACGATATTTCATTCATCATCATCATTATTATGATCATCATCCCCGCAGATGTGCAGATGTAGATATATTATGATACTAGCTTCTACCCGCAACTTCTGGTGTGACAAATAAAATGCATTTTATATAAAAAAAAATATTTGTACTGTCTGTCTGCTGTGTTTTTATCTACACATTTAAACCGGTTTAGATGAAATTTGGAATGGAGATAGTTTAAGACCCGGGAAAGGACAAAGGATAGTTATTTTATCATCATCATCCACGCAGACAAATTTGCGGTCAAATATTAATATCACAATATATCTTTTCTGAGATAATAAATAAAACAATTTTATAAAATATACTTTTATTTGTACAATCATTAACTTGTAGTTACAAAGTTACCAAAAAACTACCATTAAAATACGTTCTATATCAAATTCGTCTATTATTAGTTTTTGTTAATTTGAAATATTCCGGTTTAAAGTGTCGAGAACATATCACACTGCTAGGAGCAGGAAACCAAACACGTTACGCTAGACAAGGAGGGAGTTATACTTCGTGCAAAGTATTAGGGCATTTTCGCGAGAAGAGATCCAAAAAAAAATTTTTTTAAGGTAGGTAAATTTAATGTTTTTCCTACTCAGAATAACGAGTTCTTTCAATCTAGGAGAAAAAAAGTACAAGAAAAAAATGGTCCCACATTTTTCATACATTTTACATGCTCTCCACTTTGTAACCGCTGTACAAAGTGTTTGAAAAACGGTTACGTAATAGAAACAAAAAGTTGGGACACTTTTTTTCTTCTAGTAGGATCGAAAGAGCTCGTGATTCTGAGCAGGAAAAACATAAAATTTACCCGTTTCAGAAAAATAAGTTTTTGTATCTCTTCTCGCGAAAATGCCCATTAGAAAGAGACTTTGTAAAAAGACATCAACGAGTGCACTAGATTTTATGCTTAAACTATTTTTAATTTTAGTTGAAATTTATAAAAAATTGCTCACTTGTGAGACGAAATACCATCTTTTTGCACACTAGATGTTTTTGTATTCTTGCTACACAATTTCACGCAACAGTAATGCATTTTGCATGATGTAAATCACGTTAAAACTTTCGTAATTATCTCATGAACGCCGGCCGCAGACTGAAGTTAGCAATGGAGGCGTGGCTCTAATATGGAGTGAATTCACCGTATGCGTGACAGAGGGGGTCGCCCGGCTACGCTACGTCTTGAGGTTATGTTGTCTGTGATTCAAACCTATGATCTCGATCTCGTTTTGGGAAAATTTTTGTTCTTGGTTATTTAGTTGTTCTTGCAGTACAAGGACTTTCTGTTCGAGAAAGTGGAACGCTAAATCCCTTTCTTCCATTTGCTCAATTTTAGATTCAGCCTTTACTAGTCTAGTTTCATACTGATTTAATCTATCCATGCATCTTGTGACGTAGTCAGATAATTTGGTCAGTTGTTCGTTCATGTTATTCCGTAGTAGTCGTATTTCAGTTGTTAGGTTTTTAATGATATTACTGTCAGTGCTCTCATTATTTAATCTGTTTAACCTTTCGTATGCCGCTGTCAAAAAATGGTATTTAATTTATGACCTTGAAGTTTATAATTTAGTGCCGTATCCGTCCCAATTGCTTGGGACGGATACGGCACTAGGCATACGAAGGGTTAATCCATGGCTAAACGAAGGAATAATTGTAGAGTTATTACGATTGCCATCACCTGACAGAGAAGGGATGCAGCAGTTAATATATTTTACGGAAAAGCACAATTCAACCGGATAATAGAAACACCTTTTGAGTAAATCGCAAAAAACATACGGGGACATCCTAAAAAGTGCAGGTTACAACGGTAAATAGAAATGCCCATGTGTTAGTTTCACCTATTGAATTAGTAGTCGTGTAGTAATTAGTAATTACCACACGACGAGGTAATGGTACGCCAAATATTATGGGCCATTAGCATTACCTTATAATATACCTTATAATTTTATTGGGATTGTTCATAATTTTCGGAAAATTATATTTCGACAATCAAGAAGAAGAACAATCAATTCTATCTGCTCGCAAGTCGGGGTGCAGCAAGGCAATCCATTGGGCCCTCTCGTGTTTTGTCGTGCTATCCAAAAACTGATAAGAACATTAGAATCACCTCTGAACATCTGGTATTTAGATGATGGAACGATAGGAGGTGATCCTGATGTGGTGTTCAATGATATCAGCCGACTCTTGCCAGCACTGCATTCTATCGGGTTATAAATAAATACTTCAAAATGTGAGATGTATGCATGCAGTGCTTTAGCGTTAAATTCCGTACAAAATTTTGAATCCTTACTACCAGGAATTAGAGTACTCGATAAATCTTCGCTATGCCTCCTCGGAGCACCTATTTTCCCTGAAGGGGTGAGCGCGATACTACAAGCAAAAACAGCAGCTTTGGTTTCCTCGTTTGAGCATTTAAAACACCTATCAGCGCACGTGTCTCTCACCTTACTTCGCAGTTGTTTCACATTGCCGCGCATAACCTATACCCTACGGACCGCACCTACTTGGATGTTCAAGAAGGATGTATTGGAATATGACACTAAGCTCAAAGATGGTTTGGAAAACATCCTTAACGTCCAAATTAATGAAGCGCAGTGGCGCCAGGCGACGCTTCCCATCCGCTACGGAGGTTTGGGAATTCGTAAAATGCACGATATCGGTATCGTAGCTTTCCTCGCCTCGTCACATGCATCGGCGGATCTTGTCACTAAAATTCTCTGTTTTAATGGCGGCAATATCCGTCTTTCATTTGTGCAGGAAGCTTTAGATGAATGGTGCGCTCGATCTTCTGGATTATCGCCACCAGCAAATCCAGCTCTGCAGCGAGCCTGGGACGACAGCTTGTGTGAACATGCATACTGCCATTTACTCAACGGCTCAGTGCAATTAAATGATTCCGCCCGTCTTAAAGCTGTAAAACAACCGGAGTCGGGAGCCTGGTTGCACGCCCTACCCTCACCACACTTAGGAACCCTACTTGATAACGACACCTTGAGGATAGGGGTCGCATTGAGACTAGGCTCCAAGGTATGTGAACCCCATCGCTGCATATGTGGAGCAACTGTTGAAGAAAACGGGCACCACGGCTTGAGCTGCTCCCGGTCTGCAGGGCGATTCCCGAGACATCATGCGATCAATGAAATAATACGTCGACGTCGCAGCATGATCTCGGCTAACACGCCCTGCATACTGGAGCCTCAAGGCCTAAGTCGCACAGATGGCAAGCGGCCGGATGGTCTGACGCTGATTCCATGGTCCAAAGGCCGCTGCCTGCTCTGGGATGCAACGCAGGTTACCTGCGTGTGCACGTTTGCCGCATCACACATTCATCACACCAGCAGGACAGCAGGCGCGGCCGCAGAAAACGCTGCCAGAAATAAGCACGGCAAGTACGCCAACCTGGAATCAGCGTACGATTTCATTCCGGTCGCCGTGGAAATGTCTGGGCCGTGGTGCAGAGAGGCCAAAAAACTTGTAAGGGACCTGGGGCGGCGTCTATATGATAGAGGTGGCGATCCCCGTTCCGACTCCTACCTTGTCCAACGAATATCGTTGGCCATCCAACGCGGGAATGCAGCTAGCATTCTCGGCACGTTTGGGCCGGGTGGTAGCCGGAACGAGGTTTATACCTAGGTCTCTACGGTTAAGTAGTTTGTATTTTAGATTTAGTTTAATTTCTATTATTCAAGTCATATTATTTTTGTAATGTATTCAGTTATACATTTTAAATTTAATTTTATATTATGTTTTACCTACTTGTAGTTTGTTTATAAAAATAAATTGATTGTTATTGATAGTGTAGTAGAAGTTGTTTTATGATTGCATTTTAACAATATATTCAAGTTCTACGGATATTTTTGTAAAAATATGAATGACTTTTGTTTGTTTACCCTGTTGCTAAATGCCTAAAACCTGATTTAAAAATACATAATTTCTCCTTGCTTGTTGCTCGTCTCTATGGTTTTACGTCACTATTAATTTGTCAGTCAATGGTGCAAAGCAATCTAAAATAAGTGATATATAAAAACTAATGACTGGTATATACCCCATCGTTATCAATCACAGCTCGGAGACGCAAAGGCATGGATTTCACAAATCGAGTGCAATAATCAGTTCCTCGCAAGTCTTCCTAAACTTGTTGGCAATGATTTTCAACAGCTTGTCTTGATCGCTCATTTCCATTTTCCCATCTTTGGACCATTAAACCCCATAAATTCTCTATAGGGTTTAGATCTGCAGACTTAGCAGGCCACAGTATTACCGTTTTTTCCTGTCGACGTTGATGGAGCCAGTCTTTTACAGTTCTGGCCCTGTGTATCGTATACAGTCGTCCATGCACGAAATGAAAATTTGGCCGTTCTTCCCGTGGATAAAATGCCCTTACCTCGGTGGGAAACATGCTTTCCTGTAACACGGTGAGATAACAATGAGCGTTGGTTCTGGGAGGTAAAGGAACCAGCTTAGCCAGACCGTCCAAACTCATCCACACCCACAGGTTTGCACTGATGCGACCCGACCCGACTCCCTGTTTGGTATAACATGGTCTTCCGCATATCTCGTATTGTCAAACCGCCAGAGATGTAAACGACCGTGGTCATTTAAATTAAACAAATTCTCATCGAAATATTGTGGAACCCCAATCAATATTTCGGTACTGTTGACCAGAATTAAATCGAGCGATTTAGTGATCTTCCGTCAAAGCAATCTTGTATGCGGGGGACGTCTATCTATGGTATAAATCCATATAATGCAAATGCTTTTGGAATGTATTGGGGTAGCAATCAGTGGCGGCTGTACCTTAAGTGCGCTCGTGCGCTGCACTACCATAAAATTTTACAGAATATTATGTACCCATTCAGTCCATACGATATTCCTATATTTTCATTTTCATATTTAAAAAAATCTATGAAACCGTTCACTGTGGCGAAGTCCGTTAAACAATTTTTTTCGCACGTATTAAAAGTCATCCGTGCGCTCGGCGGAGCGCACTCGTCATCAAGTCGAAAGTCTATGGCCACGGTCGTACTGCACACGCCGCACGCAACCGACAACGTCCCGTCGGACGCAGCGTCTGAATTATGTATGGCGGGGGGACGCCGCACGCAGCGGGCGAAAACGACCACTCCCGAGCATTCTCGAACACACCATTCATCCGCTGCGTGCGACGGGACGTTGTCGGCTGCGTGCGACGTGTGCAGTACGACCGTGGCCTATGGGAATCGCGTAAACACCTCTGGCGCGTGAGACGGAAGATGCTACGTACAAACTGTATGAAGAAATATGCGAATTTGGAGCGCCGTCCCGACTGGGCGGTGCCGATGACTTCCGGAAGTTCCCGACTAGACACGAGGCGGCGCGCATCGGCCGGAGAGACGTAATAAATATCTTTGCACTTGTTGTTTCTGTTTGTTATTAGTGTTATTAATTTGCTTATTAGCATAATTATAATATTAAAACTGTAGGTAAAGTAAATAAAATAATATTTAATGAAATGTGTGAAAATAAATGTGCAAATTGCATTTTTTAATTACGACATTATTTTCCATACTAACTATACTAAGTGCACCACCGGTTCTCGAAGTCAACAGCCGCCACTGGTAGCAATTGAAGCGATCTGCGAAATAGTTGTTAGATAAAAACCCATTTTCCATGTAACTTCATTCACCATGATAGCCATGACGGTGATCATTTATAGCTCCTTCTGCGGCATACCTATTTGCCCACAAACTGATAGTATTTCGCTAAAAAGGAATTAATAGGTTAGATATATTATTTTGTTAATAAAATCAAAGTGTTTGGAAATATTTTGTAGATCCTTAGGCACTGGTCGTAGTCGTGTCACCGCAAGCTACTAAGCTATTAACCCTACAATGCATGGATTTTTTTTGGGATAATAATTTATACGTGATAAATATCGATGTAGGTACACAGGGAAAAATAATAAAAAAATAAAAAAACCAATACTTTTTACAAAAATACAAATTTTAATCTGGTGCCACATGTGGAACGGCATGCATTTAGGTTACTTTGATAAAAAAAGTATTAAAATAAAATAAAATCGAATCTTCGTTTTAAAACAAATTATAGCGTTACCTACTTATGAAATTTTTGAAAACAATTATTATTTTCACCATTATCAGTTCCACCCTGCATTTTTCACAGCCCACAAAGGTTTTTCCA
Organism: Thaumatotibia leucotreta; assembly: GCA_025490895.1. Taxonomy (NCBI): domain Eukaryota; kingdom Metazoa; phylum Arthropoda; class Insecta; order Lepidoptera; family Tortricidae; genus Thaumatotibia; species Thaumatotibia leucotreta. The sequence goes on along the minus strand of JALPQI010010011.1, from coordinate 33,174 downwards.
TGACAGTCAGGATATTTACAGCGTTGACGTTTATCGTTCCATACTGGAAAATGGTCAATTCTGTCAATCCTTACATCCTTACTTACATACATAGGGGGGAGAATCGCTACATTTGTTTTTTTTTGCTTGTCAGCTATAAGATCTTCAGTTCTGATAGATGGTCATCCAGCTTTCTTGACCATCATCGGGCCACACATACATAAAGATTTAGCCAAATCGAATTTAAACTTTCTCAGCTTTTGCGTCATCGGATTCTGTGTTTGCTCTCCAGCTCTTCTGTGAAGTAGCCAGCAATTTATGACAGTTACATCCAGAAAATGGTAAAATATTCGCAGATACCACTTCTTTGTTCTCATCCTAATCTTGTCTTTTCCCAGGAAAGAGTCTAGCAAGTCAACCCCTCCCATATGCTTATTGTAATTTTTTACAATTTGGGGACAGTCAATCTCTAAGTATTTCTTGTCTTTTTTGCAAAACCTTCGTATTTTTCTGTCGGCACCTGTCCAACATAAGACGAAGATAAAACGACAGGTTTATTATCGTACCACATAAGTGTAACGACATCCGTTCCGTCTACATTAGCCACCCATTCTTCGGAATGACCCCTCTTTTTATGGGTTGATTTCAGTTCATTCAGCGATGGTATGGTGAAATCTTTGCCGCCTCCTAAGCGATTTTTATTGATGGTACCCAGTGATTGTATGCCTTCCTTGGCCAAATAAGAAATCAATTCAGGACAGGTGTAATAAGTCAAAGAACAATTTGTAGTTTTGGAATCGTGGTATGCAACGAGCGAGCCGAATTACGATGTTAGCACTTGCACCTAAGTCGGACTCACTGGTGTTTCGTAACGCTGGGTTATTCTCCGTTCCTGAATATATTTCAAAGTTATACGCAAATCCACGATCGTCACGTAGACCAGAATCTTGTATCCCCACTTATGCGGTTTATTTGGGAGACATTGCCTTAGAAAGTTCGAAGCCTTGGTTGCACACATTTCGTCCATTAAATACAAAAGCGACACAAGTCAAAAAATTACTTTTTACAGGGGAGCTGTTTAAAGATTTTGTATTCGTTTTTTGTTCACAAAATTTTTTTACAGCATTAATATTATATGTGTTATATATCAATTTGTAGGTATTTTAACCTTTTTTTGATGTGTTTGGTTATTAGAAAGTAATATGTGCTGTGCAAGCTTTTATGAGCGTATACGTCCGTTTTGAATAAAAACATTACATTAACTCTGAATTTTTTTTTCACCCAAAGGCCACAAATACAAAAAAATAAGCAGTTATTTCATTTAAATCATACATAAAATCATGTCTTAAACATAGAAATACTGTTTTTTTAACAAAACTGAACCAGACAAAACTTTTTCTTACTGTTTCTTTAATTACATATTGTCAGAACATGTTTATAGGTACCGTAAACCGGGGTTACTTTGATTATTTTTAACTTTGGTTACATATTTTGATGAATTTAACGGACGTACTAGTTTAAAATTCAGATATAATTATCGGTTTTCTTCAAGAATCAACCTGCTATATAAAAAAATGGTACCTTTAGTTAATAAATATAAAATAAATACAACGCGATCAAAGTTATATTGTTGAGCTTGGAATAAATACTTTGATACCACTTATTTTTACTATAGACTGGAAATAGCCCACCTAAAAGCACGTAAATAATAAAAATCGGTTAAGTACATCTTTAGTTATTTGTTTTTTCAATGTGTATTGTATTTGTGTGGTGGTTACTATGATCCCATACTAAATGATCCAAATTCATATGTTTCGACAATTTACTAGTTTTTTCATTACAATTGATGCAAGAACTTAATTTTTGCCGATACAAAAGTATATCTTTCAATATTTAATTGCAGAGATAATAAGTCTTTCCGAAAAATCTACTTATGATTAGTAATAATGTAACAAATTTTTTTTCTAGACGACATGACAGTTTAGCGCTAGTACTTGGGTACTACCTAATATGTAGTGAAGCAATAGGCATGATGACTGTCAAGTCAAGTCAACATCTTTTTTCGATTTTTGAAAGATTTACATGAAATACACAAAAGTAACGTCACGTTTGTATACTACACTTATATTAAATAAAAGTTCTGTACAATAATGACTACAGTCTATATTTTAGTAATAATTTATTCGTGTATGATGCCGTGCATAATGTCTAATAATTTGTTTTAAATACAGTCATCATCCCCATGTTGGCATTCCCAAAAGTGAAAAAATAAATACTACTAATATAACTTTTTAGATTCGTTAAAACATACACCGGGGTTAGATCTTTGTTTGTTTTACTTGTATTGTATACAAATAATATAATAGGAAAGTATGACAAATACTTAATAATCCGAAGTTTATGCCATTATTGTTTCTTCGTAGTCGCAATTATAGGTACACAATTCACAGTCATCTTCCACACAATCTCTAATATACTTTTTGAGTAAAAAATACAAAGTACCACGTTTTACAATTACAGTTTTTATAAGATGTATTGTATTTCTTAAGATTTTATGCAAAAGATACTCAATTATTCAATCTGGTACATTTATGGATTGTAATATTATACTGAATTAAAAACGGTTGTAAATGCAACAATGTTTTTTGAAATTCAACATTCCGTATTGCGGCTCCTTTGTTTATAAAGTAATCTAAACCATACATATTTACTTTATTCAAAACAGCATCATGTATAAATATGGCTCCTGTGATTGATGCATTCGAATATATTTTTAATTCAAAAAGGTTGCAAATCCTAATACGGCAGTTTTGATGAATGAAAAATCAAATTTAAGAGGATATTTTAAAATTAAAGCTGCCACATTCCGTTTTGCGACTCCTTTTCATATAAAGAAACGTAATATTTACGTATTTATTTTATTCAAAACGGCCTCATCTACAAATATGGCACTTTTGCTTACATATTTTTTAACGTAATCACTTATTTTTTCGTTTCATGGCACTTTTTCACAAAAATGTAGTGCGTTTTGGTCGACAGTCGAGTCGCAACTAACAAAATGGCAGTTTAGCACTGAAATTAGTCTCAAAAGAGCGATAGTGCAAAAAGGGCACCTGCATAATTTTGATACTTACTAACGTCAAATCGACAGGTGTCTTAGTGTCACGTAAAATATTAGTGCTTATAATGTCGTTTTTGCAATAAAATCATTTTCCACGGTTTTTGAGTTGTGTCGCTTTTGTATTTAATGGACGATTTGCTCATCTACCGAAAATGCTTCTCGTTTTGGTATATTTTGGCACTTCCGTCGGAGAGTTTCTAAAATTGTCCGAATTTTATGCAAGCGATCAAATCCCGGTGACTTCGACGGCGGCTGGAGTTCATTATCGTTAAAATGTAGGAACTGACGTATTTTTTCAAAACGATTTACCGTCATAGTGTTCGAAATTAAAGGGATGCCTAGGTCAGTTTCCCAATACATACGTATATTGGGTAATGGAGCAAGCCCCATTATCATACATATTCCCAGGTACTTATGTAACTCAAATTTTGTCATGTTGAAGGGCGCCGTTACATCTTTTTGGACACTAAATTTGTGAGAAATGTCGTCAGCAAAAAAGTGCTGAAAATACTGCAATGGTGTATTATAGTCTATGAAAGATTGATCCAATTTTTCATTTCCGGTAAATTGGACAGGTGGCATTTGAAAGTTCTTCTTTCGCCACAAGTAGTTTCTTTTCTTCTTTTTTGTAATAGTCCCAGCAGTCTTGGCGGTTGCACGAGTAAATTTTTTGGTGGTTTTTACAGTTTTAGCAACTTGTTTTGCGACTTTGCAGGATGTTTTGTTAGAAATATTTATATTTTTTCTGACGGCTGAGCTATGCTCACGAGTTTTGGAAATAGGTGATGCTCTTGTAGAAATATTTCTACTTTTACTTAGGACTAAGTAAGCATCATGAATTCTGGCACCCTAGTGAAAAGGGGTATAAATCGAAATTTGCCACTTTACAGGAGAGCCAAAAAACGATTGGCGAAATTATTCTAAATTACTGTGCCGAAATGGCTAAAGAATTTGAATAACTTTAAATGTACTTTGAGTAAATACAATGCGCTCTTTCACTTGCCGTCATTGGTTTATGGCTAAAATCAATAGTTTAAAAAAAAATTGACTTGTACCCGCTGAAATAAATGCTATTTAGAGATATAACCAAATTAGTACCCCTTTTCACATATATTGGACATTAGTGAAAACGGGTATACATTCAACTTATTTTATAATAACTCTTTTTGAGATGTACTTTTACGAAAAAAAATTAGCTAAGTTTGTTTGCGAAATTAATTTTAATGGCATAGCATGTACGTACACAATATAATCCCAAAAAAACCGACTTATACCATTGTGCACAAAATGTTAGTAACGTGTAAAAGGGAATAACAAGATTTATATTAATCACTTTATTCAATTGTATCCAAATTCTATGAAATAAGTTACAATAAAAATATTTATTTTTTCCATTTATTATTAGAAATTATTTCCTTGAATTAGAAAAATATTACTTCTTTTCAACAGCCAAAACACAACGCATCATAAAATGAAATGTTTTTAAATTTCATAGTACCAAAAAATACCATAATGTAGTATTTATTCATTATTATCAAAATCGTGTCATAATATTTTTTTCTCATGCCTTATTTTGCTAACAAATAGTCCTGCTGTCCGAATTATAACTTTATGCCCTGGATGTCGTGCGCGCAGCTAGGTAGGTACGTTTCGTAACGCCTGAATGACAATTTTGTATCTTATCGAGTCACCTAAAATAACATACTATTGAAAATCGATATTTTATAAAAAAAACTATTGTCTATAGCCTATCGTAATGTACATTACGATACAACTGTGAAAAAAATAAGTTCTAAAAAAGCATAAATAATAAGCAAAGCACGACCGAAGGGAGTGTTTTAAATGGACACGATTTACGACTTTATTTAATAAAGAAGTTATTTCAGTTGTTTCGGATAAAAATAGTTACGTTGCATTGCAGTACTCTGTATGGAGTCTTAATAAACAGACTTTATTCGACGAGTATAAAAAGCCTGTCACTATTTTGTTCTATCGATTGAAATTCTTATAAAAGTTGTGTAGGTAAATATAGGTACGATCAACTTGAATTATTGTCTTAATTACTTGTACATTAACTTTATTAATTTCGTTAGTAGACAATTTAAAAAACATTGTGATAATATTGTTTTCATTATGTTAGCATTCGTAAAAAGTGGCCAGGCATGGTTTCCGGGTGGCTGTTTTGAAATTGTTCTAATCACATGTTTCTGGAGTTATATAGAACAGCAGCAAATACTCGTACAAGGCTATTATAGCGCGCTTTCTATATTACCTAGATCATTAAGTGAAATTGTTACTACAATTTAAAAAAAAGTGTTTGCGTTAGGTCGTTTAAAACTGTCAACACAAACTAATATTACTAACATAGGTTTTAACAAATAAGCAGCAGAATTAATAGCTTGAATTTGAAAAAAAAATACAATCATACTTTAAGAAAATCATTAACCATTAAGTAAATACGCCACTAAGTGAGTACCTAATTGTATGTGACGATGCCTATTGTTGATATTCTGTTGTAGCCATACCTGACGAAGCCTGTGTTGCGGATGTTGATTGTGATTTAGATAATTGATTTGATGAATAAATATTTTCTTTTTCTAAGTAAATTAAATTTTAAAAATTAACACTATTTAAACATATAACGAAACTTAGTGTAAAAGGGTACAACTTAGTACAAATCCGTCAATTTACTGGTGTTAAATATTAAGTAGTACTTTTTAATTTAGTGCAAACGGATATAATTCCCGCAAATGGATTCTATCACGTGTAAAAAACTGTAATTCTAAGTGATTAAAGTCGACTCGTACCCGTAACAACATAATTTTATTCGTGAATATGGATTTATGTCGAATTGTATCTCAAAAAATGTTTTTATTGTTCGTGTAAAGTGATTTAAATACACATGGATCCTCATTATCCGCGTGACCATCAAGAGAATATGAGTAGTTATAGCGTTACACGCAACAAAAATCCAAACGCGTAAAACTTAGCTACACTAATTCCTTTTGTAACTTTACAACGATATACTTTTTTTTGTTAGTAAGAATTTATTTCAACTTATACCTGACACTGCATGATCATTTGTGTTAGTTATACCATATTACACGACCGTAACTCTGTCAATTTACGTGATATCTTAGATCCTTTTACACCAACAGATGTCATTTTTTTTTTGAAATTTTTTGGTATACTTAACTCAATTCGGCCAAAATTTGACTTATACCCCTTTTCACTAGGGTGCCAGAATTATGGTATCTAATGTATCATAGTTTGATTGTGGTTCGGAAATCCTTATCGGTGAAATTGATGTTAATTCCAAATTATTTGCATCAGTTAAAGGAAAATCAAACGGAACTGTGCTCAACTCAACTAGCTCAGGACTAGACGATCGAATGCTTACAATGTCACTATTTTCTCCACAAACCCGATTTATTGTTGCCCGCAATACCTCGATATCCAAATCGCTGTCGGCTCCAGAAGCATCCAGATCGTCCTCACTCTCCGACGGTATCGACAAATAATGTTCGATATCCATATCACGCAATGGTTTCTTCCGTACCATCTAAAACACAATACAATAAAAGTTATAGCTAAAACAAATTACGATCAACACCAAAAAAAAGTGCAAATTTGAACTCTATGCTTTGAAAATACGGTTGTCAATAAAGGAGCTGCATCATAAAACAACATAAAATAATTTCTACAGATTAGGGTAAATTGAATCTTATGTTAACTTCATTGAAAAGTGCAAAAGTATCTCTCTTCCCTAGAAACATTAATATGGACGTAAACGCATGGCGTACCATATCGGGAACGTTTAAAAATTATTGCTTACGAGAATTAAAACATTCCTAAACTAAAACATAACTTACCTTGCAATTCTGCACAGATTAGCGGTAACACTAATAATTTTTTCTTGTAAAAATTCAAGTCTTAATTTGATTTTTGTTGCACTTAGAAAGTTGTCAAAACTGTTTATAACGCCGACTGCCAAAATTCAATGGATCGCTCGATACCGTGGAGATTTACCGCTACCTAGCGGCAACACGGTGGACTACTGTAGTAACCAGGTTCGCAATGTTACTTAAGCCGCGTAGCAGATGTCGCTAGCTACCTGATATTAGTCACCACCCACCTAAGTTCTGGTTTTGACATATATGGGCCAGTATGCACTGTAGGGTTAACTACCGCTGCTATCGCCCATTTCATAGCTTAGTAGCTCGCGTTGAGACCATTGTTTTATAAATGCAATAGCAAACGCTTTTAAATATGTGCAGTATTTTAAAGCGTTTGCTATTGCATGCATGCTTTACCCTTGCTAGTGCAAAAATATAATTTTCGCAAAGATGCAATAAAATGTTATAGTTACGTGCCTAAAAAGCGGCCGGGAAGTACCTCGTTGCCGGCCTAGGCCGGCAAGTGCCTCTTTTTTAATTTTCGTTTGACTGGATTGTGACCTGGCATCTTGGTTTTTAGCCAATAATTATCTGTAAGTAATATTAGTGTTAAAAAAATGGCTAATATTTTGCAGTTATAAATAGATATTTAAATTATATAATTTAAAATATGTACAGTAACTACTCAAAATTATATTTAAAAGGCAGTATTATAAGGTGCGATCCGTCGGCCCCGATCACCGCATGCGATTAATTGGACCCAACAGACCGCGACCGTCTAATACCGCTTTTTAAAAGGAAAAATGTGCACCTTTCAAACAGGTCAATCTTAAAAAAAAATGGTGTGTCGGTGTCGTATTTGACTTTTGTTGTGTTTCAAAGACTTGGTTATGTAGTTGACTTATAATTTCTTAGAAAGAAGATACATTTTTTTGTTTCATTTCATTGCATGTTTGAGAAAAGCATTTTTCTCAAACTTGCTACGGAATGTTGATGTTACTTACTTTAAATTAAGCCCGGAAATACTATGTATCCGGTGTCATATGCCAAGATGATATGTAAAGAGATTTCATGTGTTTATTTCACACCTAGGACTGCAAACAAACTGTCTTTTGTTTTGAAACGTCAAATTGTGACACTAGGTCTTGACATTCAGCCACAGAAAAAAAATAACCTAAGAACTAATGTCTATACCAACAGGTAAAAGGATACCTCAAACAGATTAAGAAAAAGTTAGGCGCGAATGTTTTTTTTTTATGTTGTACGATACTGTACTACTGATTTATTTACAAATCAAATAGCATGGTTCGGCGAAATCAGTTCGACCTCGGTAGTAATGTACTATTCATGTCTAATTTCGGCGTTTATTGCCGGTGGTATATTTGTTTTTTTTTTTGTTACTAAATTAAATGTGCGACCGTTGTTGAAACTAATCGAGGTCGCCACTGAGCTGCAGCGGACAAAATTGTCTACTAGGGTTGTACATGTACACCCTTGATACTTGCGTATTATAATAACATTATACAACTACCCTTTACCCTAATGCCCTTATCGCGTAGGTAGTTTTATAATTTATACTGTCTAGCTTAAAATGTGAATAAGTATATGCATGTGGATTGTTTTAAAATAAGAATAGAATAATTCTGTATTTTTAGTTCCGATCGCAATGCCATCCCAAAACTACTAGCAGACATCCTAGTGGGAATTGTCTTAGGATGTAGGCTATGCGTAACATTTTCATCCTGCCTGTAAATACTGTTGGCCTGTATCTGCTTTTTCCCCAATAAAGAAAATATAAACAACATGACAAAAATACAGGACATAATTAATCATACAATTAAGAATATAAATTTAGCTTTTTGTGAAAGCAACCACCGATAAATCAGGTTTGTTGTATGGGAGAGGATGAAATATCTATTTTTTTCTATTTTTAGTTTTCTTTATACTAATAACGTGACCAACAAGCATACGACATTCATCCTGATTTCGTTATTTATGCTATACATAAGTCTTAATAAACATTATTTTCGTGGAATCTTTTTGTTAATACAGCTATGGAAACCCTCAACTTATTTGTTGCCATATAGAGTTCTTTAAAACAGTTGCATATTTTTATGGAGTGGTTAAATAGCCACTGTAGAGGTCGTTTTCGCCCGCTGCATGCGGCGTCCCCCCGCCGCCTGCGACTGCCGGCCGCAGGCCGCCGCGTTTTTAGTTATTTTGGAGCATGAGTGGACACTGGCGCAAGATGGATAAATTTAAAAGAGCAGGATGTTTTTTTAATTGAATTAGTGAAATGTAATTTCAATTCATCTCTCAAATTAGTCGCTGCAACGACTGCTGTTCCTCCAGCTCATCTGAATGGAATAATAAAAACTATCGGAAACTGCCGCGACTGGCCGCCGCGGCTACATTCTCAAAACGACCAAACACCCGCTGTCGGCGGAGGCCAGATTCAGACGCCGCAGGTGACGGGCCGCTGTCGGCCGCGGGTGGCGGGTGGAAACGACCGTGGCCTACACGTTCATATTTATAAGGATTAGAAGGTATTAAAAACCTAGATTTAGCTTAGAACAAGTGTATTATAAAAAAACACGAAACAAAGTTATAGATTGCATTTTATGTGGCAATTGTCATAATTTTAGAATTGCTACTAACGTGAGACTCAAACATATTAATATATTATCGAACCGGGTTACTCACGTATTTAAATCGATGATTGCTCGACATGTTAATAAGTCGAAACATGTCGAGCAATCATCGACTTAAAAATAATATTTTACTAATTGTCATAATTTTCGTGTACGAAAATTATTTTATCAACTCGCGCTGGGTCGAGTCGTGACATTTTGTCATATAAAACCAAGACAGGTATAGAAAATACTCTTTCGCTTGGCGTACTCATGGCAGGTGTTGACAGCACAGCTCTCTCATCATTGACTTCTTGTTCCCCAAGAAGTCAATGATGAGGATGTCATGGAGTCAATGTTGTCGCCAAATATTACCATATTTCATGGAAAACTGCGTCTGTTAATTCATTTTTGTTAAAGTTGCTGTATTTAAGCGTTAGTTGTGTTAAGAGGCTTGTGTCAGCTTGCTTCGATGTATCTGGTCTTGGTGTCGGAGTCGGGAGAGCAGGTGTGAACTTGGTCGGATTGACAAACCGATTCACCATTTCTGAAAGAAACGCTGGCCGAGGAATTATATCCACGTTTACAGTGTGTTATTTCCGAGGTACGTATCGTCCTGGTCCTTTAGGCCTGAAAATCTGCAATCCAGAAGTGCTGCGCATGCAATCTTTTCAGTCAGAGGGGATCGCTTGTCGATATTCGCAATTGTTGTTTAATGTCAATATGATCATCGTGGCGTGTAATTTAAATGATTTTATTCTGCAACATTTTTGTCAAAAGGGGGCATTATGGGCTACAATACCGGTATTGAATTTCTTTACGGGGCGAGGTTTTAAAAATATTTGTTTTTACAGCTACGATTTCTGGATTCTGTGTAGATTTCGTCGGGTGACAACCAAAACTCATTAAGTACCTACTGAATTGATACAACCGAGATAAACGTGTTTTAATTATTATTTGATTAAATAAATATCTATGTAATCAAAATTTATATAATAAGTATTTATTTGAGTATTTAGATTTATGGGCGACACACGCAGGAAAAAATGTAGACATTATTATCGATGGTTTAATAGAAAAATGAGCATTGTGACTTTTGGCTGCCGTAAATTGAGAAATGGGGTGTATAGGTATAGTGAATTATAACTTATTTAAACTACAATCACCTTTATTAAAATAACAAAAAAACGTTATATTTTTTTACATAAATTAACCAACTTGGCATAAAGATAAATACCTTAACCTTTAAATAGTCTACTCAGTCTCTGAATCGCTTCGTTCTGATTCATCGAAATTTAGCTCTGGCAAACGATTTCGGAGCGATTTCTTTGTTTCCAATTGTTCATACCACGGAGCAAATTCTTCTGGTATCTGCTTTGCTTTAACTAATTTCATCAGATCTGCTTTTTTTCAGGTGATATTGGGTGTAATTTAGTACCTATACACACGTGTTAGTTGGACCGGTAAATTTCGTTGACGACCCTTACCCTTAATATAGATTTTTTTTGATTCACGTCAGGTGCTCTGGCTGGCAGTCCCAATAGATGGCACTTCAGTACAAGTTTGAGTGTCGCATATTGGGACATTTACAATATTAACACTCAGTCCTAATAAACGTCAGCCTGTCTTAAAATTATGTAAATAATTTAAATACAGTGTAAACTCTTTATAACGAAACTCAAGGGACTGAGCATTTTTTATCGTTATCTGGGGGCACGGCAGTGCCCCCGCCAAGTCGAGCAAAAAAAAGGCACGGCCGTACCATCCTTTTCTCGAAGCCGTTCAGGCCATTTTCAACCGTCTGTAATTTCGCGCTGGTTACAGCTAGAAGTCTGAATTTTCTGCGACGTGTAGGCCATAACATGAGTTACATAATAATCTTGTTTGATTTCAATTATAACATGTAGTTTAAAAATTACCGCATGTCAAAGTTCCTTAGTTTTGTCACTCACTGACTCACCGATCATCAATAATCTAAGGTATTTCTAGATGGCCTAGGAGCTCAAAATTTGAAACATAAGTAGTTTATAGCCTACCTATTACACATAAAATCTGAAAATTGGAAATTTCTGCCAGATTATAAAGTTATGCAAACTACTCAAATAAGTTTGTAATCCCATACAAATACATGCTAATACAAAATTAATTATGCGGTTGTTGCAAATAAGTTTATATGGCGGAATGAAGCGGGTTGGAACAAAGAGTACTTTGGATTGTGGGTTTTCTAGCCAAATATTTTTATTGGTCCCATACCTGCAAGTTTTAAATTCTGTTATTTTTTTAGTTTTCATGCTAATTCCAATTAACATAAATCCCAAATTGAGGGATAATCTCTGAAGGCCCTCCAGCAGCACGGAATCTGGTAGCGGCCCTCCTATTACACAGAAAATCTAAAAATTGGAAATTTCTCCCAGATTTTCAAGTTATGCAAACTACTCAAATAAGTTTGTAATCCCATACAAATACATGCAAATACATCATTAATTATGCTGTTGTTGCAAATAAGTTTATATGGCGGAATGAAGCGGGTTGGAACAAAGAGTTCTTTGGATTGTGGGTTTTCTAGCCAAATATTTTTATTGGTCCCATACCTACAAGTTTTAAATTCTGTTATTTTTTTAGTTTTCATGCTAATTCCAATTTTCATAAATCCCAAATTGAGGGATAATCTCTAAAGGCCCTCCAGCAGCACGGAATCTGGTTGCGGCCCTCCTATTACACAGAAAATCTGAAAATTGGAAATTTCTCCCAGATTTTCAAGTTATGCAAACTACTCAAATAAGTTTGTAATCCCATACAAATACATGAAAATACAAAATTAATTATGCTGTTGTTGCAAATAAGTTTATATGGCGGAATGAAGCGGGTTGGAACAAAGAGTTCTTTGGATTGTGGGTTTTCTAGCCAAATATTTTTATTGGTCCCATACCTACAAGTTTTAAATTCTGTTATTTTTTTAGTTTTCATGCTAATCTCAATTTTCATAAATCCCAAATTGAGGGATAATCTCTGAAGGCCCTTCAGCAGCACGGAATCTGGTAGCGGCCCTCCTATTACATAGAAAATCTGAAAATTGGAAATTTCTGCCAGATTTTAAAGTTATGCAAACTACTCAAATAAGTTTGTAATCCCATACAAATACATGCTAATACAAAATTAATTATGCGGTTGTTGCAACAAGTACCTGAGAAGTACTTCTTCTCTTTACTTCTTTTATTCAAGCCGTGGCGCTCCTTGGACGAATTAAAACTGGAATGTGATACTTACACGGAAGCTTTTGATTTAGCAAAAGACGGTCTACAAGAAGCAGTAAATTATAGCAATTCAAGAATAGAGTCAAGATACAAGATAAAAAAAGCATTCGAAATGATCGAAGCGAAAGTTGCCGAGATAAATGAAGAGAGAGGTATGATTGATAATGACGAAGGTCCAGAAAACCCTTTAGATTTTGACGCCTTTGAAGCTGCTAACGCTATGGATGACTTTCAAAAAATAAATCTAGCAGAAGATGAGCAGCTTCACGTAAATTTACAAAGTATGATTGAAAGTCTTAATGACGATCAAAAAAGAGTCTTGAAGATGATCACAAACAAAATGACTGACAGCACTAAAAATCACGATGAAGTTTTACGTTGTTTTATAAGTGGAACAGGTGGTACGGGAAAAAGCTTTCTGATAAAAACAGTTAAAGTTTGGGTTCAAAAACATCTAAACCAGAAAGTAGCAATTAGTGCTCCGACAGGAATAGCAGCATTTAATGTTAATGGCTTAACTATACATCGGTTACTACAACTACCTGTACAACATAAGCAAACACCAAAGTATAGGCCACTTTCTGACGATGTCCTCCAGGTTCTACGGTCGGATTTAAAACAGGTAGTAGTGTTTATAATTGACGAAGTGTCTATGATATCGAATGCTAGTCTGACATACATTCATTTACGTTTGACCGAAATATTTGATACTGGCGACGATGAAAATGGGTGGTTTGGAAAAAAGCACATTGTAGTTTTTGGGAACCTTCTACAACTGCCACCAGTAAGGGAAAAGTCACCTTTTGAAAAACTTTCGGCTGTTGAAGTTAGGAAATTGTTGGGCTCTCTCATTATGCCCAATCTATGGGCTGAACTGTTTTCATATGATGAACTTAACAATTAATATGCGACAACACAATGATCCTGATTTTATCAACCTGTTAAATAGGATAAGGTTAGGTGTTACGACACAGAAAGATCGCGACTTATTTTCCACAAGGTTAATAACACTTCGTTCTAATTGTAATGAGGACAGATTACGAGAAATATTTAACTGATTACCTCACTAAACTTCCTGATGACACCGTTTGTTTATTACCTACAAAAAATAAACAATTAAATAGTGCCATACTAAAATCCCTTCCATTTCCGGAAATAAAACTAATAGCAATAGACAGTATAGATTGCCCCAGATATTTATCAAAAAGAGCCAAAGACAGTTTAAAAAAATATGAAGACGACGCTTCCATGACAGCAGGCTTAGAAGGAATTATCATAATAAAAATAGGGTCGAAAGTGATGTTAAGACGAAATATTGACATAAGTCTAGGATTAGTCAACGGTTCCATAGGTATGGTTAGAGGAGTAAAAGTAGACTTAGATAATGCAAATATTATAAAAAAAAAATATTCAATTTAACAACGAACATTTTTATGAAATAAGTCCAGTCAAAATTAAATTTGAGATTATGAATAGAGCTTATGTCCATCGCACTCAGTTCCCCATATGTATGTATACCTAGCTTACGCCATAACTATTCATAAATGCTAGGGTCTATGTTTAAATAATGCTCTAATGGATATCGGTTCTGGAGTGTTTACATGTGGGCAAGCGTATGTAGCACTTTCCAGGGTCACAAGTTTGAACGGTATACATCTAGTAAATATCGATTTCGGTAGCATTAAAGCGCAGGAATCTGCAATATTGTAATCTGTATCGTCTGTACAATGGGTTGTGCTCTGAAGAACTGTTCGACATGATGCCAACGTCCACTTTTCATCATCGCACCGCTCGCCACCGACTGGGCGCTCATCCTCACACCTTGCAACCTAAATGGTCGCGCACCGTGCGGTTTCAGAGGAACTTCCTCCCGCGGACGGTCCGTCTGTGGAATGAGCTCCCTGCCGAGGTTTTCCCGTTGGACTACAGTATGGGGTTCTTCAAAAGAGGAGTGTACAAGTTCTTATTGGGTCGGCAACGCGCATGTGACACCCCTGGGGTTGCAAGCGCCCATAGGCTACGGTGACTGCTTTCCATCAGGCGGGCCGTATGCTTGTTTGCCACCGACGTGGTATAAAAAAAATATATATATATTAGAATATAATAGACTAAGACGCAAATACCGTCCAGACTTGTCAGAAATTGTTCCATCAAAGCCCCGGAAAAAAGCCCATAAAGACAGGGAGTGGGCTATGAGAAAAATGGTAGCTGACGTACAAGAAGTAGTACCCGAAAAGAAAAAAAAGAAGAATACCTACAAAAAGAGATGAGATCCCATCAAAAACATTACATGTAAAAAGGTGCAAGTCTCGCAGCATAGCAGTTGTTACACCACAAAAAAGTTATGAAATCAATTGTTTAACCAAGTCAATAATTCTGTAGTTACTACAAGGGGGTATCCATAAAACTCGATTTCTACTAACTTGCCTAACTTGAAAATGCATGTAGAAATACTAATTTTATTATAGGTATCAATAAAGAGTAAGTCAAATTAGCTTGAGATTACCAAGCGAATTAAGTTTGATGATCCACCACTACCTATCCATGGGAACATTTGTCTAGCAGCTTTGTCATAAATTTGTTACCTTATAACAATTACTTAATTAACAACATCTTATAGTAACTGTATTAATATAAGATATCTGTATTTTTTAAATATAAAGAATGACTTGGCCATCGCACAGGGATGATTTGGGTTGGGTCGTGATCAAAAACTACTTTTCGTGACTCTGAAGTCTATCAACATTATGTAGGGTAGACTCTGATCAATATATTATCTTAAAACTACTTAAATCATTTATGTATATACTTACTCAAACCAAACGGTGTCAATAGGAAACCGCGTGAAATAAAAAAATCTACTGGCCTGTCCGCCCTTCCTACTATTCTTCATAGTAATTTTGAATTTCGCACGCTTTTCTACTGACATAATTTGGTTGTCAGAGTATACATAGTCATCCTATTATGCCTTTGTCAAACGGTGTATAGGATATCTGGTGACCATGTTATATATAACAAACGAAATTTTCTATTTCTTGAAAAACACTCTTTCTCTCGCTCTCAGATTTAATTCCGTATTATGTCCATTATTTTGCTTCACGACCTCAAAAACACTCGGTACATAGGTAAGTAATAAAATCAACTGCTTAAAACAACCCTAATTTAGCAATGCCCTAAAGACATTCAGTAAGATGTGGTCGATGGCCAAGTCATTCTTTGTATAAAAAAAATACAGATATCTTATATTAATACAGTTACTATAAGATGTTGTTAATTAAGTAATTGTTATAAGGTAACAATTTATAACAAAGCTGCTAGACAAATGTTCCCATGGATAGGTAGTGGTGGATCATCAAACTTAATTCGCTTGGTAATCTCAAGCTAATTTGACTTACTCTTTATTGATACCTATAATAAAATTAGTATTTCTACATGCATTTTCAAGTTGGCAAGTTAGTAGAAATCGAGTTTTATGGATACCCCCTTGTAGTAACTACAGAACTATTGACTTGGTTAAACAATTGATTTCATAACTTTTTTGTGGTGTAACAACTGCTATGCTGCGAGACTTGCACCTTTTTACATGTAATGTTTTTGATGGGATAGAGAGTTATCGTTATATGGAGTGACCAAAAAAACAACCAAATTAACAAGAATTTTTAATATGTATGTCTTAGACAATAAATGCTTAGAGATTATTGTTTACACATACAGGGTGTTCGTGAGTAATTGCTTTAATTTCAAGGGTAGATCTATACATCAAATAAAGTTAATTGTACCAAGAAACTAATATCCTAACTCGAATCGTTTTCAAATTATTCAATATCTTAATTTTCTCACTTAATTACATTAAACCATTGTAAAGTCTTCTTAATACAAAATAACCAAATACTATTTTCTTCTATTTTGAAAGTAAAGAGATTTCAGTTCTCGTCATGTACTACATTCACTTTTAAATAAAGGAGTTCGTTTAAGATTAGTTTTAATTTGACTTGTATATGTCACAAACATCAAATTGTCATTTTATTATTGTTGTTTATTTTCAAAGAAATAATTATTTGTAAAATAATATTTGTGCTTCCATTGATGCCACGTGTAAATTATACGGCCCAAGAAGAGGCCGACATACATTTTATTTACGGTTTGTGTAATGGAAATGCCGCAGAAGCAGCAAGAGTGTACCAAATTCGATATCCCAATCGACGTACACCGCAGCCTTATACTTTTACGAATGTAAGTAATTAGCTGTTTTCGTATGCCTTATTTATACCTAGCTACTTCAAATTTATATGTCTCTTTATACCTAACCCACGTTTATTACTGTTGCAGGTACATAGACGGTTCAGTGAGATAGGTCTACGTTCGACGCCAAGGGAACGTGGCATCGTTTTAGACGTGCAGGACGAAATCGATATAATGAATTTAATCATTGAAGACCCGACATTGTCCACAAGACGAATAGGTCGTATTTTTAACATAGGACACGACAAAGTCTGGCGTTTATGGAAGCGATACGGTCTGCATCCTTACCATTACCGCAAAGTGCAAGGGCTTCTGCCACGGGACAATTTCTCACGAATTGCTTACTGCCAAAGATCAAATGAATTATTAATACAAAACCCACAACTTATCTCTAAAATTCTGTGGATGGACGAGGCTCAATTTACAAGGGCAGGAATAATACATTCAAAAAATTATCACCATTGGGCTGAGCATAATCCAAAGATGGCGAGGGAGTCTTCGTTCCAACATGAGTTCTCCGTAAACATGTGGGCAGGAGTATTAAACAATCGCCTCATTGGACCAGTGGAGATTCCAAATCGACTAACTGGTGACAATTACTTGGAATTTCTACAGAATTCACACAATTTGGAATGGTTTGAAGATGTTCCACTGGAAACACTGCGGACGCATTGGATCCACCATGACGAAGCACCCGCACATTTCGCTGCTCGTGTTCGGCGGTATTTAAATGAGCACTTTGATGGGCGTTGGATTGGTCGCGGCAGTCCAACTCTTGCGTGGCCCGCCAGGTCTCCCGACCTAACCCCCCTAGACTTTTATGTCTGGGGTACCTTAAAAGAAAAAGTGTACTCAAAACCAGTGGCGACAAGAGAACATTTGTTGCAACGAAATCAACGAAAACGAAGAAGCTGACGCAATGCGTGCAACTAATGTCAATCTAAACCGCGAAATACGGGCACGATGGAACATAATATATGTTTGGAGAAGGAAGGCGGTCACTTCGAAAATGCCCTGTAGGTAATTTTGACTTTGTAAAAATATTTTTGTAGGTAATACGAAAAAGGGGATAATTTTATTTTATTTGTAGGATTATTATACATGATTGTGTTTTTTGTTTGTAAATAAATGTAATTATTATTAATATACTAAAACTGTAATTTCATTTATGGTTAAATATACCTTACGACTATCAGTGACATGGCGTCTAAAACCACTTGGTTCCCACCAGCTAGTCCACTTCCGGGTGATTAAGAATTAGTCTCTAATAATTCTTAACGCCATGACACTGGTACTAGGTACTTATGTCGAAAACTAAAAGTTAAGATAAAAAAAGAAAATATTATTTAAAAATTTAGACAGTTCGCAAACATTGTTTTGTATAATAAAAATAAATACGAATAAACTATCTTTCACTACGCCACATAAAAATGAATGAGAAACAAAAATAAAAAAATAATAGCTGTAGCAGGGTTTGATCCCGGGACCCTCTGTTTTATAAGCAAAGTAGCTACCACTGTGCTAAATTGTTAATGTGCTGTCATTTACAGAATTTCAACACTGTCATCAATTGACACTAACTGCTGCCTAACTCAAAAGTACCTTTTACAATGGTCTTCAACTTAACATAATATATATTTATTTTGTATGAAATAGTAAAATTTTTTTTTTTTACATTTTAACAAAATGTGATATAGTCACACAGTTTGTTTTAACGAACCAAACATGATGTTAAAGTTAAGCAATTACTCACGAACACCCTGTATACCTAGTCTGATAACTTTGTCTGACGTTTTTTGCTATTCCAGTACTTGTTTTGTATTATTTGATGTATTCTATTCATATCTAGATATGTGGTGGAATTGTCTTGATTAAACAACAAAAACTTTTCTACCAACTTAGCGGCATCTAGGGCTTGTTGAATAGTTGGTGGTGATTCGGCTTTGTCCATTTGATCATCTTCTTCATCTTGATTATCGGGTGTTTCCTGACTTTTTGACACTAAATCAACAATTTGTTGATCTGTAAGTGTACCAGTTGTGGCTACATCCTCATCAATATTTTCGTACGACTGTAGATCTTCGTTAAAATTGTTGGGTATGTTGAACTGTTTTATCCATTCACTCAGTGGTAGATTGTCTTCACTGTCAAATTGGTTCGTTTCTTGGCTGCTACATAATCCAGCATGTCGAAAAGAATGTTGGATAGTGGCTGCTGTTACCTCTTGCCAAGCTTTTGATAAGAAGTTCACTGCTTGTAACATGTTGATCGAGACCTTGCCGTCAGTTTCGATCATATCCATCAACATTTTCCGTCTATAGTGGCCCTTTAGGCTTTTAATTACGCTCTGATCCATTGGTTGTAAAATACTGGTTGTATTAGCTGGGAAAAATGCTAACTCTATGTTTCGAAGATTAGATATGATTGGGTGAGCAGGACAATTGTCTACTAAAAGCAAGATTT
The DNA here is from genome assembly GCA_025490895.1 of Thaumatotibia leucotreta. Lineage (NCBI taxonomy): Eukaryota > Metazoa > Arthropoda > Insecta > Lepidoptera > Tortricidae > Thaumatotibia > Thaumatotibia leucotreta. The sequence goes on along the minus strand of JALPQI010010011.1, from coordinate 13,589 downwards.
TTCGTGATTTTAATTCAGCATCCCATTTTCTCACTTCCTCTTCAAAAATCTGCGATGTCATCGAAGCTGACTTGTTTGCTGTGTACGTAACTGGCAACTGTTTTATGTTCTTGAAACACCGAGGATTTTTCGATTTGCCTATAACTAAGAGCTTTCTTTTTTCTGCGCCACTCATATTGGCAGCCACTAGAACTGTAATACGCTCTTTAGACAGTTTTCCTCCAACACATTTTTCCCCTTTGAATTTTAAAGTTTTGTCGGGAGTCAACTTGAAAAGAAGGCCAGTTTCATCTGCATTAAAAATGTCTTCTGGTGAGTACTTCATCTTTAATTTAGGCCACACTGTACTAATCCAATTGTTAGTCACATTCATATCGACATCCCGCGCCTCTCCGTTCATTTTACCGTACGTAATTTGGTGACGTTGCTTAAATTTTCCAAGCCAACCTTCAGATGCTTTAAAGTCAATTATGCCTAGTTGGTTGGCAAACTTTTCAGCCTTAGCTTTTACAATTGGCCCCGAGATGGGTACATTATTCTGGCGCTGATTGTTAAACCACGACAACATTGCCTGATCTATGTCATCGAATTTTGGCTTTCTTAATTTTTTAGAAGAATTTTCTTTCAGCGCCGCCTGTAGAATTGTTTTTTGGTTTTTCCAAATGGTAGCAACAGTGGACTGACTTAGATCAAAACGCCTTCCAACGTCACTTTTCTTTTCTCCCTTTTCAATCGCACGTATTACACAAACTTTTTCGTCAACACTAATCGCTTTCCGTTTACTGGCCATGTTAACAGTTTCAAAGTAGGTTTGCGACTGATAATACGATGGTACCAAGTATGCTTGGTCGAAGCCCATCACTTCCGTGAAAACAATGGGTGCACGTGTTCAAGGCAATTAAGGATAACAAAAGCTAGACAGACCGACCTCGGATATTTCGGAGCTTCAAAGTCTTGTTATACAATAATACCGATAATAAATATTTACTGTCTAAAAATATCTCATAAATTTCTTCGTAATAGAGAATGGCGTATCACTATAAAGAGTGTTTCAATATGTGGGTTTTAACGCAAACCAACCAAGTTAGGCTCACTTTAACGTTATAGGGAGTTTATCGTTATAAAGGATAACGTTATAAAGAGTTTACACTGTATAAGCTAATAATTATTTCAAAGTTGGGATATGAAGCATTAAATGCCTTTAATGCATACATTTGTCATCGTTTAAATGCCCCTAATAGTTGATTTAATCTTATCGATAGCAACTCAAGCTATGATGACGAGTATTGTTACAGTGTCGGTTACGAGTACTTCCACCTTAGTAACAGTTCGGCCAAAGTCGAGTAAGCAGCTCCGCCAAAATGACGAAATGCGCAGTAAAAAAATGCGATTTTAACTCCAAAAGTACAAATAAAAGTCACGGTGCGACTTTTCACAGGTAACTTTACCATTTTCGAATTCAAAATCACGTCAATAATATGACGATTTTATTAAAATAGGTTTTAGTTGGGTTCAGAGTTGCCAGTTAGATAATTAATTCGTTTGATTTCGCACATTTTGTGGGGATTTCGGCATTTAGGTACTACTACCTACCCAAGTAACAAAATTCTCCTGTAGTGCACAGTTTATAGGCTTACAGCACTAGTACCTCTCTCTTAATGGTTCTGGGTTTGACCACAAACCTGATAACAGGTTCTACGGAGTTTGTTTAGTTTTATAGTACACCTATTCTTATAAGCTGACTTATAGCCGTGTATAGAAAGAAATTATAGACGCAGTAAAGATTAAGAAGGCCTATAAAAGTGTTGCAAAGGTGTAAATACACTTGAGAATACATACTCCAGTAAGTTACACTTATAATCGTCTACAAGAAGTAATTATAAATCTGCTACAAGTGTCATAAGCTAGTAATAGTAGTTTATAGAAATAAATGCACTTAGAAACTTTTTTACTTATTACTGACCTCATAGCGGTGTATAATTGATGATTAAACGAACTTACCTGTAAGTGAAGTTCTATCATAATTATACGAAGTGTTTCACCCGAAGAGATTAGTAACTTACATTATTATTTAACACATTTTAGTAACGCATAGTCGTTACCACTTCAGCACGTAGTTGAGGAAATTTGTGTGCCTGATCTGGCAACACAACCTTTAACTTTTTAATTTAAAAAATTACTCAACTACCTACCCTTCCTGTATTTGGTTCGATGGCCGTTTTTCATTAAGTTTAGAGAATTATTATACTTACGATATTTCCACTATTTATGGGATAACTACATATAACTACTTATTGTTATATGAATTATAGGGTGGGTGGGAATAGCGTTACTAATCTCTTCGGATGAAACACTTCGTATAATTATGATAGAACTTCACTTACAGGTAAGTTCGTTTAATCATCAATTATACTCGTGTTTCATCCTCTAGATTAGTAACTTACATTATTATTTAACACATTGTAGATGTTGAGAGCAACCAGTGGAAATATCACACTATTAAATAATAAGCCTTAATCAATAGGTATTTTTTATTTTTATGTAAATTAATCTTACATTTGACAACTAAGCAATCAAGGAGTACCTATCAGTTTACGCAACATCAGTATATATATAGCGTAATATTATATTCAAAATACATTAGTTCATTTATTTCTTAGAACATATTGACCTAGCAAGGTCTAGGTTATCATCACTATTAATTATATTTCTATTATAGAATTTTGCAAAGACAGTGGAGTCACCGCACTCACCGCTCCATCCTGCGGTCTTTCGTATAACATCAAGGCTGACTCCTAATTTGTAAGCCATTGATGTCGAGGCGTGTCGTGTACTATGGGATGTGAAAATTGAGACATCGATTCCACTGTCTTTCAGCATACATTTAACCCAACGACTTAGCGTCTGGGACGTAACACATTTATGAGGCCTTTTAATACTTATAAACAAATCACTAGAACTACGTAACCCTTTAGTTTTTTCGATGTATGACAATAACGTTTTAGCAGGACATATTTCAGGGCGTTCTGCGAAGAACGGTAAGTACAGTGTTGGTTGTAGTCTGCCGATTTTGGAGGTTTTAATTGATTTACTGATTTTTATTATTATTTGATCATTTAAGATAATAATGTTATTGATATCAATCTTAGAGAGAGTCTGTAACCTATGCGCCGTTACTAGCGCGAGCAAAGTAACACACTTTTTCGTTAATTGTAACAACGTTAGACTTTCATTAGGAAACACTAATGCAATGTAATTTAAGACTTTTGATACGTCCCATGTTAATTCATATCGGGGTGTTGGAGGTCTTAATTTGTAAACACCTTTACAAAATCTAGTTATGCGAGAATCATCTGATAAGGAACCTAGCAGTAAAGACAGGGCAGATCTATAGCTATTAATTGTGCCATATTGGGCACCGGAATTAAAGGTTTCTGTTAGAAACTGTAATATAATAGGTACCGATGGTGTATACATATCAATTTTATTTTTAATTGAAAACGAGTACCATTTTTTGAACCAGACATCGTACCGTTTTAATGTATTTTCTGCCAATGAGGCTAGCATGATGTCGATCGATGATGACGGGACGTGTTGTCTTAGAAGCGCTGTCCGGACAACACTCCTGCAACCAGGATACTCGCTTGAATGTTCCGGTTGCTGTAATGAGGTACAATAAAATCATTAGGATTTATATGTGTTAAATCAGAGATTAATAGGCGCATGAATAATGGGTACCATGGCTGTGATGGCCATTTAGGAACTACCATTATTCCTTTTGCTTTTTCTGATATTATTTTTCTCAGTGCTTTAAGTATGACTGACACTGGTGGGAAAGCATAGAAAAAATCTGTCCATTTAATTGTAAACGCATCAATAGCGAAAGCGTCAGGGTCTTTATGCCAGGATACATAAATATCACATTTTTTATTGATCCGACTAGCGAAGAGATCTATTTTTGGTACTCCGTATTTGTTTTTTAAATAACGATATCCTGACGTAGAGAGTTCCCACTCTGTGTCTGGGTGAGAGCGTCTCGATTCTCTGTCAGCGATAACATTGTCTGATGATTTTATATAGGAAGCAACTACAACAATGTTCCTAACTATGCACCATTGCCACAGGTCCTTTGTAACTTTCGTGAGGTGTGGGTATTGTATACCTCCCATACGATTTATGTACGACACCGCGGTTGTATTGTCAACACGCAAGAGTATTTGGCAGTCATTGTAATGTTGTGCAAATATTTTTAGCGCAAAGAATGCAGCTAGTATTTCTAATTGATTTATGTGAAGGGTACTTTCTGATTGGGACCACTTGCCACTAGCAGTCTGGCCGTCGCACGCGGCCCCCCAACCCGTTGTTGAGGCGTCAGAGAAAATTTCGGTAACAAATTGATCATCTCTAATTTTGTGGACAGAATTTTCAATTGCGGTGGTCCACCAATTAAGGTCCGGCAAAAGAGAGGCAGGTATATACATATACTGGTCATAATCATCATTATTTCGAAGGCTAAGAAATTTTGCTCGTTCCAATTCTTTGGTAAATAGCCATCCATATTCGATGGCAGGGCAAGCAGATATTAGTAAACCTAATAGTTGAGCAAATTTTCTTATCTTACAGCGAGTAAGAAGTTTAATTTTTTCCAATTCGTTTTTAATTCGGATTCTTTTATCTGTAGGCAAACTCACTTGCCATTTATGAGAATCTAAAATGTATCCTAGATATTTACAGCTTGTTGTAGGATTACTACTACTTTTTTCTGCGTTTATGATGAATCCTAACGCTTTTAGTAGTTTCTTAGACATTTCCAGATTATTTAAACAATCAGTATAATTTTCACCAATCAAAAATAAATCATCTAAGTATATAGATGAGATGAGGCCACAAGACCTTAGTAATTTCATCACTGGTTTCATTAATTTTGTAAATATTAGGGGGGCCGTGCAAATACCGAACGGAAGTACATTGAATTCGTACAATTTACCGTCCAAAATGAATCTCAGATATTTACGAGAATCGGTATGGATACTGATTAAAAAGTAAGCATCTTTTAAGTCTAAAGTGGCCATGAAACAATCTTTAGACATAAGTTTAAGAGCAGTGCGCAGGTCTTCTAACTTGAAATGTTGGGTATATATGAATTTATTTAATTCTTTCAAGTTTAGAATAAATCTCATTGTACCGTTAGGTTTTGGTATGAGAAATACCCTTGAAATAAATTGTCCAAAACATGGTTGACATTCAGAAATAGCTCCTATTGACAAAAGGTTTTCTATGGCTTTGTTAAAGTGTCTACTTTCGCTGTCAGATAGACTGGAGGTCGGCAGTGGGTGAGTTTGGGTTACTGGTTTACTAAATTTAATTTTGTAACCTTCTACCCACGACAAAATCGTCCAGTCACTTGTTATAAGTGATCATTGGCTTGCAAAGGATGCAAGACGACCAGCGTAACGTACCGTGGAGTCTAGCGGCGGCGGGTGTGCTTGTGCTGATGCGATGACTTGTTGGAGGAGCTCGCGTGGTGGCGCCGACGACGCGGAGCATCTGCTGGCTGCCTGTAGTGCCTGTGCTGTGGACCCGCTGCTTGCCTGCGAGCCGCGGGTCCCACTCTCCAGTTTAAATTCTTCGCCGTACTTGTAGACTGTGAAGGCTTGAATTTCTTATTTGCTTCAGGTTTCAAGTCGATGCTAGACTTGGATACGGCTTTTGCTGTTCTCAAGGTTTCGGGCAAATCAGTGCCAAATAGATATGTATCTATTTTTGTCATCGCTACTTGTTCTTTGACCTCTTTCTTTAATGAATAAAGAGCAAAGTTTCTTCTTGCTTCAGACTCAGTATGTTGTATGTCGCATAGAATGCGACCGGTATCCATCAACTGTTTCAAAAGCTCGTTATCTTTATGTTTTTTACCGAGTTGCGATGTCAATATACGTCCTATATTGGTAATGGCTGTCGAGATCTGTTTTTGTCGTGATTCAATTGCTTTATCTCGCCTTATCACTATATCAGTTACTGCTGCCTTGATCTCAGCATTTAATTGCGGAGCAGCTACAAGCTTAGCATTGGCAGGTACTAAGTATTTTTCTAGAAGTTCCTTCTTTGTATCGTCATCTAAACCCTTCGTTGCAATATGTTCAAATCTAAGGGCAACGTCTTTGTTTATTTCTTCACCATATTCTAAAGTAATTGATGGATCTGTACCGAGGATTTCTATTAGGTCAGCCGGACAGATATCACCATCTGGTGTTACCAAAGATTCTGTTGTTTTCATAACGGGCTCGCTGGAAGCTGGTGCTGTAGGCGACTGGACTACTGGAGCTGGAGGCTCGTTCATAGAACTACAGCCAGGGATTGGAGACATCTGCGACGCGTCACGCTGTGGGGGACGAGCGTCGCGTGGCGGTGGTGGCGGTTCATCCCTCGGTACCGCTGTGCCACTCTGTGCACTAACAGGTACTTCGACAGCACGCACGGTTGTATCTCGGTCTGAAAATAGGAGACATACCCTAAGTTTGAGATACACGTACGTCGTTACAGTCCCACAGACTGATCTGAGTACGTAAGTATTAGAATATATGGAATGAAACAGTCCCGCAGACTGATCTGGTCCATGATCTTTACAAATACTTTCAGGCACGGGTTTAATTACAATTACATGATGTGAAACAGTCCCACAGACTGATCTGGTTCATGTACTATGATAATTCAAACCATGGAGGGTACTTTTACATCTCGAGTTCAGCCCGTGATCCCACGGATGGCTCAGACTACGTAATTACGGAATATATTTCACGACATGGGGCGAAACAGTCCCGCAGACTGATCTGGTCCATGCTAATATACGAATAACACAGCGAAATAGTCCCGCAGACTAATCTGATTGCGTTTCGTATATATTTTTGTATGTACCGCACTTATAAGAATGAAGGAAGTATTAAAAACTTACTGTTCTGGTATTCCGGTTCTGGTGATGCGTGTCTCGAACATGAGGATGATGAGCTTGTCGACGAGCATGTGGAACACGACGACGGCGAGGCGGGAGTTTTATTCGAATTATATTTTACAGATTTTTCAAGTTTTTTAAGGCGCTTTGTTAAAAACGTTATTTCCTCCTCGTGGCCTCGCTTCGACATTTTTATAATTTTAGGAAGGTCCGAAGTGGAAGGCACGAAAAATGCGAATGAAAAACGGCCATCGAACCAAATACAGGAAGGGTAGGTAGTTGAGTAATTTTTTAAATTAAAAAGTTAAAGGTTGTGTTGCCAGATCAGGCACACAAATTTCCTCAACTACGTGCTGAAGTGGTAACGACTATGCGTTACTACAATGTGTTAAATAATAATGTAAGTTACTAATCTAGAGGATGAAACACGAGTATAAGTCAAATTTAAACGTCAATTACAAGTGAATTAGTTCTATAGTGGTTTCTTCTAAGAGTTAATGTACTTGGTATTATTGTGGACTTTCGAATGCTGTTATAGACTTAATTTCCATATAAAGGTTTTTTTGGAAAACTATTAGTGTCCAAAGATGTCTTCGTGAAGTCCGTTTAAGAAGACATTTGCTTTTAAAGTTTATAGCATAGTCACAGCCATTTTGATTTATTTAGAGGCGTTGGATTTTTATTCAATAAAAACGAAAATGGATGTAATTAAATGGAAGAGATATAAACAAAAAGCGGTTTACATAAGATAAAAGTACCGAAAACATACCAACAAATGATAAGTGTGCCGAGTACGAGAATTATATCGAGCCAAGAACGTTCTGTAGAAGTCGGCGAGGGTTCCGGACAAAATAATAATTTTCAAAATATTGCAGGAGTTAGTAGTGGTGTAAAAAATGAGGTTTTGCCCACTACATGTGATTTAGACTCGGATGGACGACGAGGAATATATTTGTAGTGACTCCGATTCTGTGCAGGAAGATGAAAATGGCTCCTATTCAACATATGAGGACACTGCCGCCTTTTGTCGTTGATAAGTATACCTTATGAGTCAGCTTCGTAGAAATTGCATACGCATAAATTTGATATAAGATTGAAGATCTTAGATGACAATGTTTATTTTTTTTTCATAGGTATCTACGCTGGCGATGGAAAACCTGAAGATCTTGATACTGGGACCTTTTGTAACAGAAATGCAGCAACTTCAAGAAGGACTAAAAATAACAGACAAATCACAAAGAGAAAAATTAATACATGTCAATTTACGAGCATTCATTTGCGATTCACTTGCAAGAGCTATGATGAAAGGTTTTTATTTTACTAATAAGTATGGAAACATGTAGGTACTCACTAGGTACTCAGTACAGTCTACACGTATACACACACATACGTCTTAGATAATACTATACCTACCTTTAAGCGAGCAATTCTTGTAAGTTATTAGGTAATATTTGTTGTCGTTTCTTGCTTTCTGAGATCTCGAAAACGGCTCTAACGATATCGACGAAAATTGGTATATAAGGCTTTTTGGGGATGAAAATTCGATCTAGCTTGTTATCATCTCTAGCAAAAGGCTGGTTTCTGAGATACTGTGACTTAACCGAGCTTCGTTTAATCACCCAGATATTAAACTAATGAAAACACGCTAATTGTTTCAGGTGTAACGAACTTTAATGGTAAACACGAATGCCTTAAATGCACGGTGGTCGGGAAATACTCACACAAATCAAATACAGTGACATTTCTCCAATCGAATTGACCCAAAAGAAATGACAAAGACTTTCGTGCAAAGAAATACGGGTAACACCACAAGTTAGACTCCCCGTTACTCAAACTCCATATTGATATGATTGAAGATTTTCCTGTGTCAGACTCGCTGCATCTTATTGACCTGGGGCTTATGAAAAGATTACTAATAGGATGGCGTGATGAAAATGTTGGTGTTCATCTAACTAAATGGAGTGCTAGCGACATAGAGAAGGATAACAATTTCTTAAATAATTGTAAAATGCCAACTGAAATACATCGGTCCGTTAGATCTCTGGATGTTTTAAAACACTGGAAAGGGCCAGAGTTTCGTAGTTTTCTTTACTACCTTAGCTTAGTGATTCTTAAGCAGGTCTTAAGATAAGAAGCTTATACACATTTTATGCATTTATTTTGTGCTATAACAATCTGTTCGAATGAAAAACATTTTAAATTCTTTCGGATTGCTGAAGACATGTTGGCACATTTTACAGAACAGTTTAAAAGAATATACGGCAAAGACTATGTCACAAATAACATTCACAATCTCTCACATTTAGTTGATGAGGTGAGGTTAAAATAAACTTCAACATTTAAAGCGTATGGTAAGACATGGAAAAAAGCCACTACGTCAAATTGCAAGAAGAATCATTGAAAGGGATTTAGTTGAGTTAAAAAGTCTAACAACAGAGGATAACAAATGCCCAATTATAAAAAAAAGTAAACCCGGTAACGATGTTTTATGTTAAGTTCTTTTATATTATCAAATAAGGAACAAGATAAATGGTTTCTCACTACTGATAATTACGTGGTTGAATTTATATCAATCTACATTAAAAAAATAGTCTAACTCAGGAGCAAAATATACAAATACGTGGTTATGTTGTTCAACAAGCTCATGACGCGTTTGCCACTAAAATCTTCTTTTTTAAACATTTATCAGTGTGATTGTGGTGAATTCTATCGCAATAGAGAGGCTGAAATTTGTCAAAATTTCGATTATTAAGCTCTGAAATGGAATTCGAGATCAAAAATGTAAACAATCTATGACAATGACATGACATTACAAAGTCAATGTTAAAGTGACATTCCAGGGGTATAAAACGTTTTATATTGAATGTAGTTTTTAACACCTTTGTAAATCTTAATATATTTATTTCTTCATCATTAACAATTGAAATTAATTACAAATAAAACTTAAATAAAAAAAATACACAATTATAATAAACAACATCACAAAATACTAAAATACTAATCTAAACTTAACTAAAGAACCTTAAAGCTAAACGAATTTAAGCACCAATCAATCAAATAAATCTTAAATAATACATACCATAATAATAAATATTTAATCTTTGTAAATTAACGTCGCATTTTGAGAATGGTTTTTTATTTTATTTAACACTTCACTTACAACTATCCCTACAGGTACTAAACCTAAGACAATGTTTTATGTGTAGATACGCGAGTCAAAGTATGTTCGATACACAAAGTATCACAATCGTTAACATATTTTTGGATATGACAATAAAAAACATACATCTGAGTGTCGACGGTTCCTGATTACAAAAATAAAACCTAGAAAATTTGCTAGAATGATGTAAATAATCAACATAATCAATGTTTGAAAACGAATGTCGTGTTACTTTAATCTTTAGGATAGTCGGGGAACGAATTTCAGTCTACATCTTAGTTACGATCGAATCCATTTCGATCAAAATATGAAAATGATTTATTTGTACGTAAAAATACTAAAATCTGTATACATACTTTGTAATGCTAAATTTTAGGAGTAAAAATTCATAAAACAGTCATTTGGTACATAGTTATAAATGCGAACCCTCTTAAATGGTTCTTAGTGTAGTTACCGTATTAAATTACGAATAAACTAGTTATTGTTAAAACTGCGAACCAAATGTTTAAGATTTCTTATCATTGCCAGTAGTATAAATTAAACACCTTACATTTTATTAAAAGTAGCGAAATATATCATTAACAAATTTTTTTATTTCGCTTAATGTTTTGTATTAAAACTTTGTAAAATATTTAAAAATTCTGCGTACCGTCAGTGACGGTAAATACGCATTTTTTATAAGTATTTCAATGATTTTAGATTACCCCCCCTCTCGTGATTATTTTTTTGTGGTGGTATCCCATTTGTTTACATTTTTGATCTCCAATTCGATTTCACACCTTAGAGCAATTCTTTTTATTTTTGCCACTAAAATTAAATATGAAAATTTGGGTAAATTTTATACTATTTCTGCTCAGAATCACGAGCTGATTCCATTAACGGCGAAAAAAATACTGTCCCAAAAATTTCATACATATTTCGTATATCCTCTTGTGTTACCACCATAGAAGGTGTATGGAAAATAGTAGCACAATAGGAAAAAAAATCATGGGACACTTTTTTTTCGACGGAAATGGAATCGGCTTGTGATTCTGAGTAGAAATAGTATAAAATTTACCTAAAATTTCATATTTCATTTTACTGGCAAAAATAAAAAGAATTGCTCATTAAGTGTAAAATGGTGAGCATATTGTATGGCAGGAAAATGTTTTTCATACCTTTGTTACACACTCTGTAAAAAAGGTATGAAAGAAGTAGATGTAATAAAAATCTGGAATAAAAAAAAATTGAGTTTTTTATAACACTTTTTTTCTTACAATAATCTTAAGGCGAGACCATAATAAGTCTTAAAAAGTTATATAAATGAGGTAATCACGCTCCTTTTCTTTAGCATATTGACGAGAAATCCCATCTAAATCCCATCTGTTACCACCCTTTTTTCACCCGGGGTAACAACTGGGGAAAAACATCCCACAAGTTATAGTTCGAGAAATATAAATTGAATGTTTATTTTTACTATAATGTAGGTAGAAAATTACCAATTTATATTTCACGAACTATACCACCAATCATAACCTACTATGGTATGGGTGGTAATTAGTGGGAATTCTTTTCCCAGTTGTTACCACCAATTCAAAGTAGGTTATTATTGGTGGTAACTAGTGGGATTTTTTTCCCATTTATTATCCCGGGTGACAAATGGGTGGTAATAGATGGGAATGGGAATAACCCACGAGAAATAGTATCAATTAGTTATCACCAGAGATCGGAAAAATGTGCGTCATTGTTCATGACATATGGACATGACTACAAAGTTGAATAAATGAATAACTAAACGAATAATTTTCGAAAATTTTATGTCGAAGCTTTAAGATGATTATTTACAAAGGGTTTTGATAGCTACTGGTGTCAAATAAGATTTTTTTTTTAAATGATTACATGATTAATTATTTTACCAATTTTGAAGTCATGTCCTTATTATTGCGAACAATGACGCACATTTTTCCGATCTCTAGTTATCACAATTGCAAGTCGTTCAGTATGTTTTGCTAAAACATACTCATTTATGCAAAGATACAAATATATATTCTTAATCAGCGACGTTTGAGTCAATAAAAATAATTCGAAAAATACTAACTTAATGTAACGAAATAGTAATACACGATGATTCTTAATCCGTGATCAGGAGTAAAAAACATTAAAAGGACCCCGGGCCTAAAGTATGGAAAATGTGGTTTCAGTCAAATCTTCTGAAATTTTGATATGTTATAGATTTCAGTGCCCTGAACAAAAAACTCTATGGGTGCTACCACGGTTTCCGGGTCCCTTTCCATGTTCTGCTCGATTTTGTACCAGATAACAAACTAGTACTTAGTTCTACTTCGGGTCTATTTATTTAAACAATTGACATTAGTTTGAAACTTTTTCGTGATAATGCTGGTTAGTTAAAGACATAAAACGTCTACAATGTCAACTTCATACGCACGTGATTGACTTATCGTTTATAGCTAAATGTGTGATTCTGTAATATACCTACTTAACATTGTAAAATAATTATGAACTCATTCAAACATTAGAAAATATGGCGCTACTTTTAAATAGAGGACATTGCTTCGTATGTAATAATGCTGTTGTTTTTCGTGCACTGCTGCGGATACCTACCAGAAAACAACGAAGAAAAAATTCAATCTGCTATTTCGTTCAGAGAATCTATGAACAACATGCCGGCTGAGTTCAACAACGAGTCCCGTGTGTGTATTAATTGTGGCCGATTGCTGAACTCAGCCGGCATTGTATGTAGCATTTTATGTGTTTAACTAACCAGCATTATCACAAAAAAGGTTCAAACTAATGTCAATTGTTTAAATAAATAGACCCGAAGTAGAACTATGTACTACTTTGTTATCTGGTACAAAATCGAGCAGAACATGGAAAGGGACCCGGAAACCGTGGTAGCACCCATAGAGTTTTTTGTTCAGGGCACTGAAATCTATAACATATCAAAATTTCAGAAAATTTGACTGAAACCACATTTTCCATACTTTAGGCCCGGGGTCCTTTAGCCAAAATTAAACTTATTCGGCGAGGTCTCAAGTTATTTTTTTACTGTTTAATTAATTAAAAGTGAAAACGAAATTAAAACAAATTACCACTTAATAGCAGCGTTTTACCAAACAATAAAACGCTTATTAAGCGAAGTATCTTATTCGAAGCCTAAATAAATAATTGAGAGTGGCAACTCTGATTGACAGATGACGTGACGGTTCATGATTGGCTGACACCCCCCGCCTTATCCCCCTCCCTAGGTTCCCCTTGCCCCACCACCAGGTAGCCGCGGCGCCTGAGCGCAAAGCGCGGCTTCTTGCCTCATTGGATCTCAAAAATAAAAATAATAAATTTGCAATATACCAAAATAATAACAATATTATTGTCATCTCTGGTTTTGATTTACTAAAAAAACTAAACCATAGTGAGTTAAATTGCGCGAGTGAAGTTCAAACGCAATACAAATATAACGGTAAGATGTACTTTCGTGAGCTACCT
>JALPQI010010010.1:0-45245 GCA_025490895.1 Thaumatotibia leucotreta | reverse complement strand
CAACAAGAATACAAAAATAATCATCATTTTGTATTTCAAACTTAACATATGTATTAACTTGTTGTATTTTCGATTACAAAACTTAGTATCCTTCAGGATATGAGATTACAAAATTAAAAAACATAATATAAAGCTTTTCATTATTAAAAAATAAAATTAAGCAATCAAAAATGCTATTAAACTATCTAATTTGGTTACAAATAAGATATTTTTGTAAAATTACATGCTTTTAAAATAACCATTCTTGTCTGCCGTCGACACACAATTTGTTCGAACATTCACATTCAAAACAAGTTTCTAGTCCCGTGGAAGACGCTGATTATTTGCACGACGCTCTAAATAGGGTTTCACTAATTTTTCGGCCAGTTTCTTCATACATTTGAACTTTTTTTCAAAACTGTGTTCAAAATTTAAACAACACAACCACCTACGTGCGGTCACTGAGACACCTATAAAATGTATCGTAACCACCTACATGCGGTCTCACGGACCGCCGATGCTACTTTATTACTCACAAAATCCAAATGAGTGCACGTCTGAACGAGTCGACAGCATGGCCAGCACTGCGGAGGTGCTGGGCAAAGGTACAAGGTCACAGAGGCGTGAGCGATGTACTGGCGTTCAGTTATTGTCAATTTTGAATAATCCAGTGTCTGTGAGACCGCACGTAGGTGGTTAAGGGTTAAAATAAATTATAATCACAATTGTGATTAAGAAGATCATTGTTGTATCATGTCAACCACAGTGTGGAATGTGTAAGAAACTTATGATTCTCGCCAATTATGTAATTTGTATGTACCTACTTAAATAATTCTCATGTGTGTATAATGCGATTTCATTAATGTGGGCGCTTAGGTACATTAGAATTAAAGCTGGCAAATTCATTTAGCGTCATAGTAACTACACAATTAGAAAATAATTACAGAAAATTATTCATATCAATTTTCAACATATAAAATTCCGCGAAATTATCAACATATAAAATAAATTATCGTATTATTAAAATAATCGGACCCGACTCTATCGTATGGAAAAATATTCAAAAAACATAAAATTAGCACGATTCGTTCTGAACTTTTCAAATTCATAACTGTGTTAATGGTACATAAAATTGTGTAATTTATTGTAAAACTTTGTAGAATTACATAAATACCTACCTAAGTATTAGTAAAAATCACAGTTCTCATGTTTTTTGCGCTTCAGTTGTGAGCTTTATGTGTATGTCTTCTATTACTCATATCAAACAATATGTCGACAATAATTTGAAATATTTTTGTTAGATATTGGTCTTCTTGTGTTCGTAAAAGACTGAGATGATATTATTTTATTGGCTTATACTACATAAATATGGATAGGACATAAATTATGTCAAAAGCCCATGTAGTAACAGTTAGGTAAGTCCGACTTTGAGAAAGAGGTCAATCGTCAAATCCGACTCGCTTGGGCAGCGTTCGGGAACTACGACTCTTCTTTTCATCCAATATTCCTTAGAGCCTAAAGACTCTGTTCATCAGTGTGTGTTTGTTGCCAATGATAATATACGGCACTGAAACGTAGTCGCTTATTATTGACTTATGCATAGGAAAGCGCTCTGCCAGGAGTCTCTCTGCGAGATCGTATCATAAATTAGGCCACCTACAGCAGAAGCAAAGTAGCATCTCAAATAGATATTGTGAACTGTTTTTGTCGGTGATTCTTCATGTAAGTAAGATTATTTGTCAATTTTCTAGTTACATAATATATGACATATTATTTGGAGACAATCCTACATATTCATAATTTCCTGGCTATTCTGAATATAATATTGTCCTTTAATACCTAATGGAAATAAAGTAAATTAAATTTATAATGTTTTAATTTCGTTTGTATGATTATTTTTATAATTAATTATAATCATAAAAACTAAAAATCAAGCTGTAAGTAGGTATCTATTTTAAATAACTGTCTGAACTACACCTTTAATCTGCTCAGTGCAGTGTTAGAGGATCGGACAATTTATACCTTCCAAAATGGTGTTGAGAGAGCATCTACTTGGCAGTCCCATCAACATTCTAAAAGCATTATTGTATTGGACTCACAGGGCATTATAGGCTCGTTTCGGGTACCAAACCCACAGGCAGCTCGTGTAGAAAGATTGACAATAGGTTTCGAATAGTGTGATTAACATCACGAGGACAACGAGCACATTTCAGGGTAATCATATTACTCCGAATCGCCAATGCCATGCGCTCCCTTTCCACATCCAAGTCTTCCCCCGAATCACTCGTGATGATATGTTCCAGGTATTAATTTAATCCTATCGACTACTTTAAATGGATTAGAGTTCAACACTGTAGATGGTACATAATACGGGTTAATTTTACTAGCCATAAATATCAACACCTCTCTTAAAAGCTTTACAGCTACCATTTTGTTTCAACGCACGCAGTGATAGATAATTAGCAGATGAATATCTAAAATGATTACATGATTACATTAACCCTTAAACAGGCCTGGCGATTTTTTCACTTTCGTATCCTGATTTCGGTAGATAATAGCGTCAATAAAAAACTAATTTCTTGTTTTTTTTTTAGAAACATTATTTCCATAAAAAAAAACCCGGTGGTCAATATACGCCCTGTGCTCGTCACCAGGAGGCCTACGTGTTCCATATGTGGCCACTGCCCTGCTGGCGATTCATTGAAGTTTTAAGGGGTAGTTGTTATGTTTTGCATGTAATTATGGACACAATATAAGACCACAATAAAAGTAAGAAAAAAGGATATTTATTTTTATATTCAAATACCATTTAGCAAAATCCGCTTCAAAACTAACTTATAATTATATACTTACAGTATGTCTTGAGATGTTTAGTGGGTGGACCTACATAGTGCACAGTATTGAACTTAGCCTTAAATTTCACATAAATGCTCAGCCGGGCAGTGGTCACATACAAACCACTTGTACCAAACCGAAACGGGCAGAGGTCATATAGGGCCCACAAAGTTTAAGTGCAAAAATTTTAAGTAAAAAACTATTACTGTGACCATTTATGACATACTACAATTACATTACCTTATATACTACCAAAATAAATCAACACATAGCACTTACCGTATTTTTTTTCGACACAATAATAGTATTTATCTGGAGCAACACACAAAATCTGCCACTTTTTCGGTTTTTGAATTTGACAACTAAAACGTCAAAGAAATTTGTTCTGACACATCGATTTTGGGTGCGTTCAGAAATCTGTCAGTTTATAGACTATGCGTCAATGACATTTACTGGCCGCTACAAGCGTTTTGCTCGTCAGAAAAAAATCTTTTGCTAAGTGGTCGCTATGAGATCACAACCTGGTTAAGGGTTAATAAAAGAAAATACTAAATATTATTTTTGTATTTTGAACAGTAGAAAACAAATACCAATTTTACTATAGTACAAATCAGTCGCTCAGTGGTGATGATGGTGTTCGGGTACGATGTGGTGGGTGCTGTGCTTGACTGTCGCGTGAAAACTGCAAATAAATACGTAAATTATAATATAATAGGTAAAGGTACATAAAATTGCAAAATAAGAACTCTCTGAACTGGACGCTTACTCAAAATCTTAATATATTTAGAGCCAATGGAAATAAGAGAACATAATAACTCACCCAGTCTTTTTGTCGCTCTCATAGTGCACGTCCCTGACGGAGCCGTCGGGCTCGTGCAGGCTGTAGAAGCCCTTGACGACGTCGCCGTCGCGGTGCTCGTGCTGCGTCTTGTGGTCGCCCGTGTGCTTGTCCTCCACCTCGTACTTGAACTCGTATTTGGGATGCGTCTGTAATTTATCAAGTGTTAGTGCATAAGTCAAACAAATCTATGACCTTAAATAAATGTACCTATGCGATGTGTAACTCACGTAGTAGTCGACGTGTTTCTCGTGGCCGTGGTGGTCCTTGATGATGACCGGCTCCGCGTGCCCGTCGTGCTTGGAGATGTGCTGCGAGGAGTGCGCGTGCCCGTGCTCGTGTCCGTGCTGGGCCGCCACCGCGCCAATCAAAGCAGCAACACACATTACCTTTAAAAAAAATCAGTTAGAAACACGATTACTAACTAATATACTAAAAGTGTTATTGTATTGGTATTGTGTAAAACCTGTGGTAATTAACTACAACTATGTAGGTGGAGTGCTGACTTGCAGCAAATGTAGTCGCACATTTGTTGCAAAAATAGGCTACGTCAGCCACATGAGAGCACACGAGCGACGCACTCAGTAGTCAGTTCAACCGGTCGCCGTGGCCGAAATCGGTCAGGAAGAGATGATGATGACTAAAAGTTTACTTCCTACGTGAAATTTGACAAAGCACTAGGGAAATTGGGAAACCTTGGCTATCAGTCAAAGGCGAGAATCTAACGCACAGTATATTGTTTTTTAATTCAATTTATAGCCAAAATATGTGTGTTGCTTTTAGTTGTTGCAAAGCTAGTTTTACAAAGACACCATTTTTGAAATTGATTGTCGCTATTTTGGAATCATTCAACATGATCCGCATACAATTTTAATAATTGTATTCTATACCTTGAAGTACATATCGAAATTGAAAATTATCTTTAGGCGTGGTTTTCTGGTGTGAAGACAATTGTCAACTGATACATTTACAAAACGAACCACTCCTTTTATAATACTGATAACGACGCAACGAGTATTGAATTCAAATAAAATATTGTTCAGTAATTAAAATTTAGTATTTCATTCAAGTAAGCACCAAGCGTAATAATAAAATTTCGTAAACTTAAAATCTCTTTCACCAATCTCATGCTCATTCAAAGGCTCTGTCTGCGTTGCCAGTTTTATGCTAATAACCTACTTAATGATCTCATGACCTTGAAATATGAGCAGGTATGCTTCGGTTTGAAAAAAGTAATTATTTATAGCCTGCAAACCACATGTTCTATGAAAATAAGAAAGTAAGCAAAATAGTATGTATATAACGTTCGATTTGTAATTCGATGACAAGGATCCTAAGAACAGATCTTCATTATTTCTCATAGTTTCAGACTTTCCTTTACTGACAGATTTAAATTTTAGGTTATAGGCTGCATTAAAACTGTAGAGCCCATGCTCTTATTTTTGCGAACAGAAGAAAGTAACTCTGTCTCATCATCGTTATAGCACTTATCTTCGCCGTTTTGCTACGGTTTGCTAAGGAATGTACCGCTTTGTAGTTAATTTAATTCGATATTGGTAGAGCCAGTAGTTTTGATCCCTAACTAAGAGTAAACTCTAATAGACATGTTGGGATTAAATTATGTCCATCATCAAAAAGATTGTTAACATAAATTAAACTTTACGTTTTGTTACTTTAAGCTATATAAATATTGCTTGAAAGAGCACCTGAACGCTCGCGTGGGACTAGATAGATTTCTGTAACATTATCTCATGATATGTTGTATATTACATAAGTGCCTAGCATTAGTGCAACTGCAAGTGCGAGAGTTCAGTTCGCAATAATTCCTGACTAGTTGTACTACTTATATTATATGGGTTCTGATAACTTTATATAATTCTAAAATAGATGATAATTATTATTTTATTATTTATTCTATTCCTAAATAAATCTGAGCGTTATATTTAAAAAAGCTATCCCAGTAAAGATAAACTACATTATGAATCCTCTAGTTAACTAGGTTGTTACTATGGCGCGGCGTCAATAGGTAGGTATGTTGGGTAGGTAGTCGAAAATATAATACGTACCTATTTATAGATAGAAACGATACACATAATTAACAAAGGGGATATAATATGTTGCTCTTACTAAATTTAATTCGCTGTGCAATTTTATGAAATAGTGAAAAACTCTGTGAGGGCATACAATTCTGTGTTATGAATTATGAAATTACTTATGTAATTTATTAAAGTGACCTTTCCGGTCCTTTCATCGTGAAATTTTGTATGAGCACTAAAGCAAACGAAATAATACTCCATTCTTAGTGTCCAATAGATATCACTCATCTTATTTCTCCCTTCTAGATTTAAGGTCCCATAGGTAATTATATTAGGTTAGTGACCAACACTGGTACCTACGACGCGCAGTGATCAAAAATCATACGATATATTTATATGAAATTCTATGTTTGGGCAGAGTTAATTATTGTAGGCTGACGATAAATTACTCTTTATTCGTTATCACTCGATTTGCAACCCGCTTATTATAAAAGAAGTGGCTGGTTTTGGAAATGTATCAGTTGACAACAGCATTTAAACCGAGTACAACATACTCGTAACATTGCTATAATAAAATGTACTCGAAGGTAATTTCTAAATTGAGTTTGTGGGTAGGCAAAGTATCATAGCGGGTATTGGTGGCTTTATAGATACCTATTTTATTTAACTGACTACCTACTTTCGTATATTATTTGTTGAAAACTTCTCTGTAGTCTGCGAGATCTAAGAATTAACTTTCACAATTATATATTAATCCTTATTAATACAAGTATGAGGGTAAGACTCACCACTTTTTCGGCAGCCTTAACGTCGTCCATAAAAGGGTCATTTCTAAACTGTCAAATATTCATTCTTAGAAATCGACAAGTAGAGATAATACCGTTTATAATTTTATGTTCGTATTTTCATGGGCCTCATTTATTTATACTGCAAGTAGATTATATTGGTTGACTTATCCAATAAATTATATAATATCCCCCTAATTCATTAACGTCTCCTTATTTAACAAGCCGTTAACTTTTCGCTGTCTCCTTCGCTCGTATCAATATGTCTATTAGAGCGAAAGAAACAAACAAAACTTAGCGCCTTTCTAAGTTAGGAGACGTTTATGAATAAGGGGGATACTAAATAATGAATTAATGTTTCCGTATACAGGTTTTATGTCTCGTTGCCCTCGTTGGTGTGGTGATGGCTCAGCATGGTCACGAACATGCACACTCCTCGCAACACATTACCAAGCACGACGGACATGCGGGAAAAGTTGTTATCAAAGACAAACATGGCCACGAAAAGCACGTCGACTACTATGTGAGTTAAATCTACACAATCATTTGACTGATTTCACTTGTGTACCTGCCCTAGAATTAAATGCTTACCCCCTTATTCATAAAAGTCTTCTAACTTAAGTAGCCGATCATTAGCATCACAGAATTAGATTTGGACAGAAGAAACAAGTTCATTCATTTGTATGGCGGCCGAGCGTGTCAGATTTTGTACTGAAGTTGTTACTTGCCTATGATTTTAAATATGTCTCAGGCCCTTGAGTATTCATATTTTTTTGTGTTGTTGCAATTAATATTACTTAAGGAGGCATTATTAATGTTTTTGTACACTTCAACTTACAAAATTTGACGCCCGAAAGCTGCAAGCTGCGATTAAAGACGGACAACTCAGTAGATTTTACTGAGTTCATTTGACACGCTGAGTAGATACGTTTGCTTGATCTATGGTATATATGACATCTGTGATTAGCATTTATCCCTTTCAGTTTCATAGACATATTGACAAGACCGAAAGTGACAAACTATACTTATCGCTATTCTACATCTAGCCCACAGATTTTTGCTGTTGCGAAAAAATATCAATGAACATTTACAATTACAATACGATTGCAGACTCATCCCAAATACGAGTTCAAGTACGAGGTGGAGGACAAGCACACGGGCGACCACAAGACGCAGCACGAGCACCGCGACGGCGACGTCGTCAAGGGCTTCTACAGCCTGCACGAGCCCGACGGCTCCGTCAGGGACGTGCACTACCACAGCGACAAGAAGACTGGGTGAGGGTTTATATTTACGATAATTGTCGAAAAATTGTGTAACTCAGTAACTTTCTTATATCATCATCATCATCAACCAATGGACGTCCACTGCTGGACATAGGCCTCCCCCAGAGAGTTCCACAAAGATCGGTCGTGAGCTGTCCGCATCCATTGGACACCCGCAACCTTTTCCAGGTCGTCGCTCCATCTTGTGAATCTTATCTTATCTCCATCCTATTACATCTTCATAACTTTTTTATATGTGTAAATAATAATTGACAACCTTGACAAAGGTTTGTAACTTTGATATACTAGACAATACCCGCTGTATTCACTATAGGCGCGCTAAAATATAAGTTTCATTAATAAAATCATTACGAAATTACTTATTTACGGGAATATTTGATGAATTTATAGTTTTCGTTAAAAACTTAATTACTTGTTGCTTGTTTTAACTATAACGTGGATTATTAGGACAGAAATCATAAAAATAAGTAGGTAACAAAATTTTTTTTTTTTTCAGTTTCCACGCAGAAGTGAAGCACAGTACCCATCATATTGTTCCCAAGCATCATCATTAAACCCACCTACTGAATGTATTTACGAATTGTTTTAACTTTGTTATTTTAATGCTTAAGTTATGTAAATAAATATTTTAAAATGACTCCTTCTCATAATTTTCCTAAAGTGTAACAAACAAAAATTAAGCAGTCTCCACGAGCTCGACAGCTGCGTCACCTTCATTAGTAAAAAAAACAGTCTCGCATAGTCAAGGATAAAAATATGTATACACTTTTTTACTTATGTCTGGATCATAAGGTCTAAAATTGTATATATATTTATGCCCCTGACTGTACATGTTGAATTATGACAGTGACGTCGCATCACATTTTACCCTTAGGCCGATTCACGTAGTTTGAGGGTTTTCGGAATATATTTACTTGTGCTTCAAAACATTACAAGCTTTCCAAACATGTTTGTAATCCAACGAGAATAGTTCAACCTGCCCTTACTACAAACCGCACTTAAGCAATTCTCTTTATTTTTGCCACTAAAATGAAATATGAAATTTTAGGTAAATTTTATATTTTTTCTACTCAGAATCACAAGCCGATTCCATTTCCGTCGAAAAAAAAGTGTCCCATTATTTTTTTCCTATTGTGTTACTATTTTCCATACACCTTCTATGGCGGTAACACAAGAGGATATTCGAAATATGTATGAAATTTTTGGGACATTTTTTTTTCGCCGGAAATGGAATCAGCTCGTGATTCTGAGCAGAAATAGTATAAAATTTACCCAAATTTTCATATTTAATTTTAGTGGCAAAAATAAAAAGGATTGCTCACTTATTACTCGTTTAATTTTTGTGCATCTAAATAAGCACACATTACCGGGTAGATTTTTTTTCATAGTCATAGT
Source organism: Thaumatotibia leucotreta (assembly GCA_025490895.1). NCBI lineage: Eukaryota > Metazoa > Arthropoda > Insecta > Lepidoptera > Tortricidae > Thaumatotibia > Thaumatotibia leucotreta. The sequence continues at coordinate 36,091 of JALPQI010010010.1, read as the reverse complement.
TATGAGAAAATCGCCAAAATGTTGCGGAGTATTTCAATTTTTCAGCACGTAAAGCCTTATAATGTAAATTATTAACACTACCTAATACCGAAATGACATAGAAAGAAATATTTTAAAATAAAGATTTTTTAAAGATATATAAAAAATGTTTTACGATCGGAATCAGACTTCCGAATCAACGTTTTTAACCCAGGATTCAGGAAAGAGAAACTGTTAATACGAATATTTTACTATTAAAAATTCATTTTAGACCTTACAGTAGTGAAAAACAAGAAAATTCATAGTACAGTGTGTTACCATGACCCAGGCTTTTGCGAAAATGGATAATAAAATGCATTACTGGCAATCGTTCTCAAGTATTGAGTTGACAAATATTTAAATTAACTGTAAAATTAATGTTATTTCCTTCGAACCTCCTTCGAACGATCAATGTGACGCGTGTTCTGCTTAGTTGCTTGGGCTTCTTAGAAAATTATTTACGAATTATAAATATAGGATGTCATAAACCAACGGCCAATGATGCCGAGGGGTGCAGGCATCAGCCGCGAAAGCTGAGCACGTACGTGGGTTCGATCCCCACCTCGGACGTTGGTGATCTTGGTCGTTTTTTCTTTGGTAGGTATATGACATCCAATATTTATAATTTATATGTATAGTATTAAGTAGTGTGACTACTGGGAAAAAAATAAAAGCACAAATCAAAAATATTTAGTTAATAAATAATTTGATTTGTGTTTTCACAATACGTTAAATTAATTACGTTTAAAATTAGAATTTTTAGTCAAATAATGCTCACGGTTTGGCTAAAAATCTGCGTCTCAATCCTCGGTTTCAATGAAAGCCAGCATAATAATATTAATAACACACCGTATATTAGAAGTTAATTAAATAATTATAGAACAATCACAGTATTGAAGTAAAAAACTAGGTTATAAAAAACACAACTTAAAAAATATAATTCTACCTACTACCTAAACAAATTTATATGGATAGGGATATGCTAATAAAATGGCAAAAATATCCGCCGTCATTACCCGCTTTTTAGTGCTTCCGGTGCAAGGGATACCATAGTCCATAAGGCACTACCGCTGCCTGAGAGTCGCCTGCCGCTCCAACAGCGCGCGATGTGCAATTGATATGAGAGGCGGTAATAGTACTATCATAAATACGCGTCCCGTACCAGCCATCCAGCCACCGACTGTTCTCCCATGGCATCAGATCGGTTCTTATCCGTGTGATCAAGGTCTGGAGGTTCAAGCACGAAAAGGACGCCGACTGACCTAACGCTGCGGCCACGACATCGGTCTAGCTTTCGGCTTAGCGGAAAACGTATGGTACTCCCTCTAGTACCCATATCGGCATCCCGCTCCAACTCATAGATTCGCTCGCCGCTGGTCACCTTAGACCAATGTCGTGGCCGGGCCGTAATCGCCCGTTGAGCGCTTGGTGACGCGGATGCCTACCGGTGCATCACTGACAACTCAAAGTATAGTCGTCTACGTCATCCCAAGCGCACTGGACTTCTGAGTTCTCCGGGACGGTCGCGTCCGGGTTACAAGACTGGGTATACAGGGTGGAAAGGGACGACGTTCCTTCCCGCTACCGACCGAGTCTACCAACCATTACGATGAACTTTCAGTATGGGACCAACATCGAAAGCGTACATGGAAAATTGACTTTTCCATACTATTGAACTCTAACTAATCACTCACTTTGTATGAGAAGTTAATTTTTTTTTTCAATATTTCGATGTTGGTCCCATACTGAAAGTTCATTGTAATGATTGATAGACTCGGTCGGTAGCGGGAAGGAACGTCGTCCCTTTCCACCCTGTATAGTTATGTCCGAGTAACACCTGAGTACCAATCAAGAATCGTTTTCAAATAGGTATAAAAAACCGCGACTTACTACATTCGTGGTAAAATAATAACTAAGAGTCGGGTGTAATTTTTCATAGAAAATACTGATTGACCGGGCTGTTTCAAAAGAAAGTTTTCAAATATTTAAAGGATAAGTACAATTCTTCTTAACATCAGATTATATTGTAAATTTTCTGAATTAATCATACAGTAAAAAAAATGTTCGTTACACTGATTTGTGTAGGCAACATTTTAGATGTTTAAAGAAACCGCCATAAATGTACGCTGTGTAAAAAGTAGCCATTTAATTATGACTTATATTCATGTTGTTATCTGACGATGAAATTACATATTTTTGGAACCTATGAAAAATCAGGGAAAACTCAATGCATTGGGATATTAAATTGGATTCCACTTATCCTGTAAACATTTTATTTTCTATTAAATTTTATAGCAGATCGGGATTCGTTCACTGAAAGTGTCTTTTTTAGCGCTTGTCTGACTTAAAATTGTTGTTTTTAAAATAATAAATTATGTTGGTATCTATATTGGATAGGTATTTTATTTCTAGTAGGCTATTAAATTTTTGTAATTGTAATAACTTTTCTTAAATATTAATATTAAAATGTTAGGTATAAAACACAGGATTTGAGTGATAAAAGGTTTATTTATGTCACATTTAAATTAACAACAATCTATATATACCACACGAGCAAACACAAATAAATATATTACAAATATCATAACAAAGCTTAATGATGATGAGCAGGAATTTCATGCTTAGCGTGGCCTTCACGCTGTACTTGGGCATTGAACCTGGAATAAAACATGCAATATTATAAAAAAAAACTGAGGCCTTCGTATGTCAGGACTTACGCATATCAAATAGGATCTAAAGGGTACATGTTTTTTCTATTAAAATTTTATTGAATTAAATTTTCAGCAATTTAAGAAAGAGATTAAAATGTAAATAAATTGTATACTTATAAGAGACACTTGTAAATATTAAAATTAAGTAAATATAAGGTCTTACCCGGTTTTGTGGTCAGCGGAATAGTGCACAATCCTGACGGTGCCGTCGGCCTCGTGCAGGCTGTAGTAGCCCTTCACGACGTCGCCGTCGCGGGACTCGTGCTGGGACTTCTTGTCGCCGGTGTGCGGGTCCTCCACCTTGTACTCGAACTCGTATTTAGGGTGCGCGTAGTAGTCGTGGTGGCCTTCGGGCGCCTTGCCGGGCACGTCGTGGCGCTGGATGTTTTGGGAGGAGACGGCGTGGTGATCATGTGACTCGGTGTGAATGGGCTGGTGGTATGACACTAGCTGTAAAGGCTGGTGCTGAACATGGCTAAGTTGAACATGTCCAAGCTGGACATGACCAAGTTGCTCATGTCCATGCTCATGCCCCTGCTCGTGTCCGCTCTGGTGCAGGACGATGCTCTGTGACGAATACGCGTGTCCGTGTTCATATTTGTGGCCATGTCCTTCTTGCGGCCGAGCCAGAGCTACGGCTAGAGTAGCGGCAACTACGAAGACCTAGAGCAAAACGAATACAGTTAGTTAATGGAAGCTATTTTTTTGTAATATTTATTTGTATCTCTAGCTGAATTTTTTCTACGATACTTTTTATAAGCTACGATTTTATTAAATATACTTACTTTTGAGATCATGTTGAATGCTTGAATATGAATATGTGATTGATGTATGGGATCTGATAGTTGCAGCTTTTATATTCACGATGTATACGTTTAAGAACCAGTTTATTCGAAATACTTCAAGTGCAGTATTACGAGGTCATTTGCCCTTTGGGCAATGTAGTAAAAATGTCCTTTATACACTCACTTTTTTAAATTGCTAAGTAGGTAATTTTACTTTGGACGATGCTTAATTTATTTTGAATCACAAGAAAGTATATTGAGAAGTAATTTTAGCTGTGATGTACCTAAGGAACATACTTGTATCTCGTTGTTCCTATTCCTTAATATATTGAAGTAACTATTTAAATAAAAGTGGCATGGTATAGGTAAGAAAGATTTAGAACTATTTAATTTTTCTTAAAAGGTCGGTGAAAAAATAATAAAGAAGGTATAACATATTGCTTTGTATTTGGGAGTAAATGTATTCTTTCTTTCATTTTTCTTTATACAAAACTATATAAAGGAATATTCATATCAAATAATATTAGTTAAAAAATCAAGATCAGGTTAATTCAGTTGAAAATTGGGATCAATGGTGACCATGAGGATGATGAGGATGATGGTTGTGGTACTTCACGTCCGCGTGGAACCTGTAACAAAACATAAACAATAATCATGTGCATAATTTGTATTTATTGCTTACAAACCTACCATTTTCTTGTTACTCAATATTGAATTTTATACATTTTTTGTACTTTCACGAAGAACACATCAGCTTCATACATCTGCAGATATATTTATGCACTCATTTGCTTTGAAAATTTGGTATAGCTTTATTTCTATGTAAAATAAGAGTGGCGGCTGGTAATGATAACCAGAGTTACCAGAGGCAATTGAGTGGTTAAAGTAGTTTGGATTTTTTTTTAAGATGAACACTTATCTGTTTATGTACAAAATTGTTTTGCATGCAGTGTTTACCTGTAAGTGATTGTGTTACCGTTCCTTGAATGTATTAGCAAGTAAGTTACAAATGCATTGATGTCAACAATTGTTGGTGAACCTTAATAAATAAAATGAAAATGAAAATAAATTGCTTCAGCGAATATCTTCATGCGGTACCTATTTACTCATGAAGTGCCTTGCTGGTAAAATTTAGGCTAGCATATTCATGTACTGCCATACTTAAAATGAGGAAAATTAGGATAATTACTTCCTCCAATTCCAATTGGGACTAGATTGGACTGACAGAGAAAATAAATACTCGTAGCTGTCTTATTACTTTGTCACATCAATCGAGGACAAAATATATTTTAAGGTGACTGGCAGAAGGAAAAACAAAAGTTGTCAAATCGGTAGTCAAAAGTTAACATCTTGTAACTATAAATCTATGTTACAATTTTATTACAAAGGGCTGTCTGTAGACTGAGTTGTACCTGCCTTTATTTATTATTTATATTTATAAGTCCCAAAATCAATAAATTCATTCCAAAATTTTATTTATAATGTATGTCCACCGAAAAGACTACATATATTATGTCCTATATCCATGTAATATTATATGGGCCATTGTCATATTTAGGATATATGTAGTCTTTTCAGTGGATATGGGTACATCTAAATACATTTTGTGATAATCGTGAAAGTTTAAATCAATGTAGTTATTTTTTGTACGCGAATAAGACCCGTTTGATGTTGAAAAATTACCCATATAGCAGTCTTGTTTATATTGTGTTCACGCTGATCTGATCATAAATAAATAAGTAATAAAATTTTAGTAAATACCTAAGTGATTAATCCTTAAAATAAACGCCGTCGTAATAAAAAATATAGGTAAATAAAGTCTTAATAAAATGAATCAGTTAGCAGAAGGACACCGATTTCAACAACAATTACCAATGAAATAGAACTATTTTGATAGATTATGTTTATGTCGCGTATCGTATGTACAGTGTCAAAAAATTGTTAATTTTATATTGTTATAATGTTTTAGGAATTCTAAAGCAGATATTATAACTAATTTGTTTCGGTTTTTCACACTACAATATTAAAGTTTATGAAAATTGAAACATTACATATTTATATTTAAAGAGTTAATATTGATTGTGTGTTGATTTGACAGTTGTATTATTAATGAATAACTTTTTAGAAAAGTTTCAAGTTTTATGTAGAAATTCCAGCGGCGAAGAAAAAATTTAAGATCTGGGTGCTTAGCCAAGTTGCCGATCGCTAGCGCTTCATCGTTAATCGCAGCTAACTATCTTTGTCGCACTAATATGAAAGAGTGACAGAGAGGGAAAACTACGTTACGCTACTAAGCGCTAGCGATTGGCATCTTGGCTAAGCATCCTGGTTAATAGAAAAAAAAATTGTGGTCGGCTAAATTCCTAAATAAATTGGAAACGGTCTTTCGAGCTGAGTGATTACAGTCCAGTAGTAATCACTGGCATATCTTATGTACAATGTACATAGTTGTAGCTACATACCGTCACTATTATTTCACAAATAAATCTCATCGCAAAAATTAAAGCATGCGATTACGAATTAATGGACCTACCCAGTCTTGTCAGCGTAGTACTCCACATGCCTGACGCTACCGTCGGGCTGCTTGAGGCTGTAGCGGCCCTTGACGACGTCGCCATCGCGGTGCTCCTGCTGCATCTTGTGGTCACCAGTGTGGTGGTCGTCTACTGAGTACTCGAATTCGTATTTGGGATGAGCCTGCCGAGATTTAACGTTGCTTAGTGAGGACTTATATGTTAGTAATACATTTACTTATATGTCTATTATTAGTATACACAGTACAGTCAACAACACAATTCAAATTATAATTACAATTTATAATGCCCCTTAATCATTATATTATTAATGAGAACATAAATTGGGGAATCGGGCTTAGCTGCAAACATGCTTAGGATACTGTTGGTGCTGGTCCGCATTCTGTGCACGAGTGAGGCAGTTCTCTTGCGCAGTATCGCGTGGAAGTCATCTGTGCGCGCCTCGGTAAACATTTGTGACGCGCTACAGAAGCGGGGCAGCCCCAACAGTGCCCTTAAACTATTATTATATTGGAGTTTTTAATAAATAAATGAATACTCACATGATAATCGACATGTTTATGTTCATGGTGTCCATGCTCCACCTCATGTGCCGGACCATGATGAACATGTACTTCCGAATGCACATGTCCGTGGTGATGTTCAGGTACATGTGGGTCGTGTTCATGGTGTTCATGGTGGTCATGGTGTTCATGGTGTTCATGGACTTGTGGGATGTGTGGGATGTGTTCCTTGTGGTGTATGACCTCATGGACATGACCCGGATGCCGCGATATGTGGACGTGAGAGCGAGCGTGCCCATGCTCTCCATGGTGCTGGGCGAACGCCACAGCTATGAGAGCGGTGAAGCTCAAGATCTGAAAAGATAATATAAAAAAAAATGGAGTGGCATAAAATCAGTAATCCTTTATGAATGGAGCCCGCGCCACGGGGTCAGTTTTGTAGATGTACTAGTTTTCCTCCGCGAAGCATAAATACTCTGTAATCAGCTGCGAATATCCACAGGATAATTCCATACCAATATTTTCGTGTGTTTATATGTTAATTAAGTAGATTTAGTGTCCACATATTGTCTAGTATATCTACCTATAGGGCTAAGCCATACATAAGGAGACTTAACTTTGGTTAAACATACAAACAAAATAATTGATAACAAGAAATTAATCACTTATCTAATGCGTACAAAACCACCATCGGCATTGAAAAAGTGTTTTTTTTTTCACCCCGATTTTCAAACCCTAGATGACACAGAACACATTTTATCATTGGTAAAGTATATTAAGAACTAAAAGTTCACGAAGAAACAAAAGTTGACATTATTCACCCAACTTAACTCAATACACTTTTATTCTCTAGAAACTTTAAATATAAAATAAATATTACCTTAGAAAACATTTTAGTTTCACTGTCTTAGGTAAATCCTAACCAGAACGAAGTCGAAACGTAAACTGATGATAATCTACAATTATCATACTTTTATGAACTAGTAATCAAGGTAATATTGATTTCACCAAAGGCTAAAAAAATTAAAAATAATTCTCTAATTATTTCTGAATTATTCGCTTACGAGTATATTACATAGCAATTATAGTTATGCATAATGTTTGCTACAGGCGCTATAGTTATTAATGTTGTGTTATTATTACCAAGCTTCATTACAGGGTACTTTCAAGTTAGATTCACAGATCATTACAAAGTTCAGCAAGGGTTTTCATACTACGAGTACCTAATATGTCTTAAGTCTCGTCAATTAGTAGGCAAATTGAGCACTCCCGCTGATGATTGGTCATTAAGTACTTACAGGCTGGTCAACTTCAAATATGAAATAATGAAAAAAAAAAATGAAAATTCTAATAAATATGAACCTATGAAAATATGATCACACAACAACGCCACATAATGCAATTATCTTGGCCTCCAAGAAATCCGCTAGCTCTTACCAATTAAACACTATAACAGCATGATACTAACATTCAGCTTATTATAATTTATTGAGCTGAAGTGGCGAGTTAAAGGTGCATTTAGACCAAACGAGAATTCGCTCATTCTATCCCCCACTCTACGAAATCAACGAATTTCGACGAATCTTGTTTTGTATAACGAACGAATTTCACCTTAAAAGCAGTCAAAAATTTTCATGCGTTAATGATTTATTTAGATTCTAGACAAACAGGGCTTTTACATAGTTTACAGCATACAAGTTTATTTTGGAGAAAATAAGGAAAATAATATTTCCGGTTCCTAATCACGAATCAGCTCAAAAAGTATTGGCATCTGATTTGGAAGCATACTTATTGTAAATAAATATTAATAGAATAAATAAATATTCATATTGTATACGCTGACTACATTACTTATACACGGTGCTCGTGAGCATTCCGAAAGATTTTAATGCTGAATTCCTGAACATATTTTAGAGTATTTTATGTTATATAAAATTTCCTGGATTCGGCTTGATTCCACAGATAATTAACCTTTTTTCGAAAAAAGTATTTCGACGTAACTCGTCATTAATTTTCTTTTTGATTACAATGCTACCACTATGTGTTATAATATTACCTCACCTTTTGCCTGACAATCAAAAAATAAGAATAAACTTGACGAAAAAACCTGTCCCAAGAAAAAATCATTTCAAAAATAATTTTAACAAATTGTTGTTATGATAAAAATGATTGGAAATGTTAAAATGTATTCAAAACACCTAAAAAAAAAGAAAAAAAAAATTTTTTTTTGTGGAATTTGACATTAGGTTTCATAATATTTTTGGTATATTTTGATGTCTAGAATGCATAGTTAAAATCTTTCGCAATGCTCGCGAGCACCGTGTATGTAAATGTAGGTATATAAATTTACATAATATTAACCTTCATGGGAATACTCGGAGTTGCACACGCCCATAGCCTATGGTACCTGCTTACTATCAGGTAGGCTGTACGGTTGTTTGCCACCATCTTCATTTAAAAAATCGAACTTATAATAACACCCATAAGTAGTGATCGTTATCAACGTGCGGTGTTGGTGGCGAAGTAATTAATTAAACTACACATATTTTAATCACTTATTCAAATTACATTGATTAAAAGACTGAAGTTTTTTATTGAAACCGAGAAATGAGATGCAGTACTCAAACTGTGAGCATTGTTTGAATAAAAATTCAAAAAAAGAAGTTTATATATAATATAGCAAAATTAATCGTTAATTAGCGTTTGACAATGACAGGTCGCAGCTTTACATTGAATGTTCGAAGAAATGAAAATGGATTGTTCAGTTAATTTAAATAATTGTCAACTGTTAATACTTGAAAACGATAGCTGTTAGATTAGTAATGCGTGTCATTACCCATTTGTTTGAAAGCTCGGGTCAAGGTAAGAAGCTGTATAACACTAATATTACTCCACTTGAAATAGTTTCTTGAATAGGTAATAGGTATTCATTTTGATTAAAATATTATTTATTTTATTTATTTATTTTTTTATTTAATCATTGTTACATTTAGGATACATATAGTTAACTAAAAATAAGCGTCGAGAAACCCTAAACTCGGGTTTGAATAAGTACTCACTATTACAAAAGACTATATTATTTTTACCTATAGGTACCTGTATTTGTTATTCCTAAGTAAATAAGAATAATACTTACTTACTTACTTGTAGGTGAAGTAATAGGTCTTTGCGAATTCGTTTATTTATTTCCATACATCGTGTTGTTAGGCGGTTAACGTGAAATGAAGAAATTATTTATTATTTATTTAAACACTTATATCAAGCTATAGTTGGTCAGATGTAATGAATTATCCGCCTTTTCTGTTATGAGCTATTAGCACAATGCTGATAAACACACATAGTCCGGAACTAGACCCTAATCAGAAACAGCAGCTTTTGAATTGCACCCCCAAAGTTCTTATAAGTATAAGCGAGTTGTAGTTCATTTTACTTAAAAATAGGTAATCACTGTGTAAGAAGATTATTGAGCATAATGATTGTACCTCTCACCTTGGCATAGACATACTGTATCCTTAGACACTGTTAAGAAACTTTCAAGGACAAAAGACATTATATGGCAGAGGAATTCTTCTGTTTTGTTCTAGGTTCACCTCAAGATTCGAGTGATATTATAATTTCAATGCACATAGCCTCTGTAACCTTGGACCAATGTCAAGGATATGTCTGGGTTTCAAATTGTATACACATAAGTAACAGTAAACGGTAATTAAAATAAACATATTAAAAAGTTAATCACGACATATTTCACTGTAATGAAGTATCAATAAATAATGGAGAGCAAACATATTATTACGTAATCGATCCATATGCAGGTTACACCACTTAAACAGAATTGCAAAAATGCATATCGTATGTCGGCTTCCGAAACTGAACAAACCAGTTTATAGTAAATTAATGCGATGTATAAAATCGAGAGCTTTTGTTGAGGCCGAGTTAATTTTGCAAGTGCTTTAGAGTAGTTGACATCATAATGATAACAAGGGTACGTACATAAATTAATGTATATTTTTTAACATGAGTTTGCATACCTGTCGGTTATGTGTGAAGTGCGTAGAGAAAACAAGTGACATGTCAGTGTCAATTATGGGCCCTCTTAATTACGCACGTTGCCATAACGGTTGTTAATTATTAAAAAAACATATATGCCCGCAACGATATAAAACATGGACGTCTAACGCTAGCTCAAAAATGCCCCCAAAAATAATTGTCCAAATGTGCTAAGATGGGCAGGACATAGTCCTTTTCTTAACACCGTGCATGTTTCAGCGCAACATCTTTGACAAATGTTTATAGAATATAGTCAATCAACACTTTGATGGACCAATCACAACTATTTTTAAATGGCGGTTTATGTTTTTATAGGTTGATATTGAAATTCATTACTACAATGCATTGAAGAGGGAGTGACACATTGTCAACTAAAATTCAGGACCGTTTTTGAAAGGCAATTTAGTATAGCGTTCGGCTTCCATGTTAGATTTGTTCGTAGAATTGTACCTATTTTATTAAATTTGCGTGTTTTGTATACTTTTGTAGGTACTTGCAGTTGTGGCCATCGCGGCAGTGGTAAATGGCCAAGAGCACCACTCTCATTCATATTCCACCGTCATCACACATGAAGCGCCAAAGAAGATCGAACAACACATCCCACTGCATACCACCTACGAAATTCCTTCCCACCAAGAATCCCTTTCATCCATATCATCTCTCTCATCACTATCATCTGTATCATCTGTTTCACCTGTTTCATCTAAAGTTCCTAATTACATTCTTCCTACTCCCGAAGAAGCCGAGAAACTTCCGCCTCCAGTGATCCGAACCCACATTCCTTCAGAACCCGCTCCTGTTCACCAAAACCAGGAGCCGCCAGTACCTGTACAGCATTACTTCACTCCTGCTAACTTCCAAGTAAAACCTGTCCAGCCAGTGCTACAACCTATCCCTGTCCTGCAACAGACAGAATACGTGCATCAGGCTCCTGTACAACCGACTGTCTCTCTTCACTATCAGCCTGCACCGGTGATTCAGACTGTATCCGTACAACATCAACCTACAGTTCAATATGAGTCTGCTCCGGTACATTACGAATCTTCTCCAGTGCAACAGTTCTCTGCTCCTGTATATCACGAGATTGCATCAGTTCAGCACGAAGTACAACAACCTCATTATGTAGAACAACACGAAGAACATCATGAGGAATATTACGTAAGCACCTCACTTATACTTTTATTTTTACTTAAGAAAGTTGTAATTATATGATTCGGATTAATTTAGGGCTTTTTAACCTGTGTTTTATGTTTATATACTTTCCTACTAATAGTTATTTCTCAACTCCTCTCTGGTGTGTTACATAAGCCCGTCCTTTAAGTTACGTATGCATTTATAATTACTTGTTAACTTTGTTGTACTGACATGTTGCTACTATTGTCTACTATAAATATCTTCTCTCATCTACTCAAAAGTTAACTGGAAGAAATCCCTTTATAGGGATACGTTCACCTTTGTACTTCCCTTATCATATTGTAAATCTCATGTGATCTGTGTTTTGTACAATAAAGAGTTAATACTACTACTACTACTTTTACATCTACAAACAAATTCATCAGGCACTTTTCTTTTTCTTTTAGGTATTTTACAGAACCCCCAGTAAAATACCAAATAGGTCAAAAAGTTGTGTTATATTGCATTTTTTTTTCTTAAACGTGTATCTGTATTAAGTTAGAAAATAGCGTTATATGTATTGCTAAATATTTTTACATACTTTTTAAATTCCAGGCGCATCCTAAATACGAGTTCGAGTACAAGGTGGAGGACCCGCACACCGGCGACAAGAAGTCCCAGCACGAGTCCCGCGACGGCGACGTCGTGAAGGGCTACTACAGCCTGCACGAGGCCGACGGTTCAGTACGCACTGTCGAGTATTCTGCTGACAAGCACAACGGGTAATAATCACTTTTTTCAGCTTGTATCGTGTCTGATAAGTAGTAATAAGGAAATTAGGAAATACTTACTTTTGTGAGCGACGGTGAACGTGTACCATCAGGCTATAAGTCTCCTCCCTTGCCTCCTGTTCATTAAAAAAAACGTGATACTATAAATTGGATATCAGATGAGTTGCAATTGGAACTCTTCTTCAATTAAAAACATTCTACATTGTATTTTGCAACTCTAATCGGAACTAATAAAAAGAAATCGACTAATGACGGTTCAATATCAGCCTTCCATCGGTCACGTCAATTTGAAACACGCACATCCGAAGGGGAGCACCGGACGTGCGCGCGCGCCACTATTCGACTATACTAGTGGCTCTAGTAATCGTGCGTGTTCTTGTGTCAGAACTTGGTATGCTTAAAAGGTTTTCCTTTCTATTTGGACTTAGAAAAAGAAGATACAGCTTAATTAAGAAACGATGGACGCTATATTTTTATTTTAACTAAGTAATCACTATTAGTATAATTTACATTAAACATAGCTAAGATATAATTTAATAAAATTAAACAAATAGACAAGACAGTATAAATCTTTGTCATGGTAGAAAATTACAGTAAATTTAGATACTAATTAATACTTTTTTATTTCTATTTACATTTCTCTCATGAGAGTAGATTCAAGATTCAAGATTCAAATTCTTTAATGTACAAAAACACAAGTCAAAACAAAATTACACCTACGAGTAGTACCTACGAGTATTATTAAAAATTAAAATATATTTAGACATAAACTGACCCAGTTTTTCTGCTGTGCAGCCATTGTACTTATATTTTTATTTCTAGTTACTAATTATACTTTTTTTTCGAAGATTCAACGCGAACGTGAAGAATGACCATCATCAGAGCCATCACTGAATAGGTATCCTGTACCTGATATATTATTTATTAAATACTTACCTCTTCATTGATAATAGTCATATCCATAAGTTTAAATTAAAATAATTGTTGTTTATTTCAGTTGTTTTATTAATCCTAGCACCAAGATAACCTTTTTTGTATTTATTTTACATTTATATTTTTTGCTATGTCACCGTTGAAAATTGAATAAAATTATAGCAGACTAGAAGCTATAAATAAAGTTACACAATCTCAAGTGATGATGATGAACCATGGATGAACCAGATGCTTTTAAAGTATCTTTTAATGAGCAAATATTAACCTACTATTAAATACCTTATGTAGTAATCAGTGTTACGCAACTGTTAACAATCATGAATATACCGAAAAAACATTGAATTTACCCAAAAATATCAGTTTAAAATTCAAAGCTCATAATCTAGAAACATATAAATACTGGTGAAAGCTGACAACCGCTGTACCTACAACGCATAAAAAGTGTGTACAAAAATTAACTAGATTTAGAAAACGCGTGCATGCACTGTACTTAATTCATCACCGTGTTTTATTGATTTCCGTTAAATTTAAGGGAAGCTTATTTAGGTCAAAAATAATCAATTTCTCTAAGAAACTAGTGTTTTAACTCTTACTGTTATAGTTATTAAAAAAATAAGTTTATTGACTAATCAAGTGTATTGCAACCTGTATTATTATTACATCCTAATGTTACTTATTTTGACGTAAGCCGTCAGCAGCCGTCAGTCGCCTGAGATCTTATTCTTAAGGTTCTCTCACACTTGCCATTACAATTATTAGTATGAAAAAGAAAAAAAAATACGATATTAACAAAATCCGATATACCAGGCAACTTCTATTAATGTCCCAAGTTACTTGTCCAATTTAACGGAAATCAATAAAAACACGGTGTACAGTTACATGTATACCTATCTCAGAAAAAACCTCACGGCACTTTCAAAAACTAGGAATATTTTTACATTACATGTAACGTGTCATTAGGAGTTTTTTTGTATCTCCGACATGAAAGCCTTTAGGGCCGGTTGCATCAAACTTGCAATCGTTAGTATTGTATGTGACAATTATGAGATAAACATAGCTGTCTGCGCCATTTTAAACTTTAATCAGTTCGTTAATTGAGCGTTGCGTAAGTTGCCCTACATTTATTGCTGTGTGTAGAAAAAGTCGTAATTATTATTGTAATTATTGTTTAATACGCAATTTTATCGCTTACCAACATTTTAAAATATGCTTCAGTAGGCCCACGCTTACTTTTGAAACTATTCTACTAAGTAAAATGGTACATCAAAAATGTAGCCGAAAACATTAATTACAAGTTCAAAGTGCCTCTTTGTTTTAATAAGTAGGGGTAATTTCAATAGTCAATTTTGTAAATGGTGTAGGTGGTGAATCATTTTCATAGTTTCATTAGATTTCATCATATTTTTCAATGAAGGGTTTTAGGGTGATTTTTTTAAATTACCTAATTGTTTTTATATTGTTATCACTAAAAGTCAATTGTTTTAGTTTTCTGTGCGGTGAGCTGCAAAGGAAAGGAATTTATTTATAACCTTATAAATAAAACACACACAATCACATCATCAGCCTATGATAGCCCACTGCTGGACGTAGGCTTCTCCTATTAACCATGCGTATAGATAGACGCATTAGGAGGTAAATGGCCATAATCGCCACGCTGGGCAAGCGGGTTGGCGATCGCAGTAGTGTGTCCATTCCATTATGACGACGCTGCTGCCCATCATCAATCTTTTATCAGATAATGATCAGTGACACTTCTATCCCTTAATCGACTCTTACGACACCCGCAGGAGGAGTTGGGGTGGTGACAAATGTATTCTTACTGCCGTCACCACATGGCACAATATCGAGTGAATATATAAATCATTTTAAATTAGTTAAGTATGTCTCGAAAATCAAATCAATGAATTTATGCCAACTTCGACATCATGGAGCCGAAATATTATTGTCATGTTTACTAACATTTAAACGTTTCTCATTTTAGTGCATTGTCATCGAATCTGTTCTCCACGATGAGGTCAGATATATGGCGTCTTCTATATTATATAATTATTCAATAATATGTCATCATTCATCAGTAAGTACTTACGCCAGACTGAATATAATTAGAAAGCACGATATCCTTCTATTTTGAATTTTGTAGATTGACTTGTTATAAATATTGATAACCAGCTAAGTTAGATGAAGAAAAAATATTGTAGAAGCATTAGAATTCCATCTGGATAACTTTGAAATTTAAATCCAGCTTATGAATTTGCTCAAGTATCTTTATCCAGAAAACAAAATGTAACAAATATTTTATGAATTTAAATAAGTAGGTACCTCCTACGCATTTCTACATTAATTTCCAATTGTTGTAGATGCTTATTTTAGTTTATGTATAGTGAAACTGATAAAAAAGTACACATCAAGATAAGGGCATTGTAGTGGTATCATTTGCGAATAGCTAGGAGTGCACTAGTTTAACGGCCTGTCAGCCTTCACATTGGTTACATAAATTACGTCACACAATGGCAACGCCTGGCGTGTTACGGACATGATGCCCGCAGTAACAAATTCAATCAATTCGCTCTTGTAACATCTGCGGTATATATTGAGCTTATGACTATGCTAATTCATCAGTTCCACCGCGGAAGTGAAAGAAGAAGGATCGAAATGTTCGCTAAAGTGCGTGTTCACTGTTGTGTAATATGTAGACCGATCACGTAAAAATTCGTGCGTATAGAACGTGTGTTAACGCAGTGATTCTTGTTTCAGGCCTTGATCCTTGCTCTTGCCGTTGGGGCATCATACTGTCAGGAGCATCACTATGCTATTAAAAAAATAGTGCGCCATGAACAACCTAAGGAATACATCTACCATCAGGCTCCAGAACACGCGGCGCCACAGGAACCAGCTCCTATCTACGAAACGCAATATCAACCTTCCGCCGAGAGCCAGGAACAGGCTGTATCGTCCCAGGCCATTCATCACGAACCTGCCGCTGACCATGAAATTCAGTTAACGAGTGGAAAACAAGCTGTACCTGAGTTTGTTTACGTGCAGCAGGAAAAACACGAGCCAGTCCATTTCCATCACGGAATTTCTCTCCAATCGCTTTACAAGCACGCTTCTGCTGCTCAAAAAGTTCCTGCTACCCATAAATATCAGTCTCACCACGAGCCATCTCACTACGAGTCGCACTACAGCCATGAAGCCTTAGGCCACCACCAAGCGGTTCAGCACCATGCTCCTGAGCATCGCGCTCCATCCCACCAAGCCGCTCATTCCGAAGAATCCCATGAAGAGCCTATCGACTATTACGTAAGTTTACCAACATCTGAATGTTAAGTGCTATGTCACTAAGCATCCGGTTCGAAATCAGCTTTCTATCTTAAGTGTTTCGCTCATGCATTTTAATCAGATTACCTAGCCTTACGCATTCAGATAGGACGATTAAGGAGATATGTAACGTTTTATGATTCTAGGCTCATCCTAAGTACCAGTACGAGTACAAAGTAGAGGACCCTCATACCGGAGACAGCAAGTTCCAGCACGAAGTTCGCGACGGAGATGTGGTGAAGGGTGTCTACAGCTTCCAGGAGGCTGATGGCTCCATTCGGACTGTGGAGTATACTTCCGATAAACATCACGGGTAACGTAACTTTTGCTATTTTACATAAAATACTTGTAAAGCCTCACATAGTTAACATACTTTTTTAATTATTATTAGTAGGGGCTCATAACAGTGGTGCTACAATTCACGTTCATTTATCATCTTTTAATACTGTAACGATATTAAAGATTTGAATATCTGACGATTTTTAAATGTATGTTCTATTCTTGGAAGCTTAAATACCTGTTTACCTACTTAAAGTAGGCGTTTTAACTAAGTGGAGGGTCCACGGAAAAAACATGTCCAGTGCTGAAAAAAATCAAGGCGAATTCAGACCTCATTCTGTTAAAAGTAAGGTGGTTTTTCCTTCTGTAATTTGAATTGACTAGACATGTTCTTTCCGTAGACCCTTCAAGTGATGATGTTAGTTACTTACTCATTGACAATTATTGAAGTTGGTGTCAAATAATTATTCCTATATTGTCTTTAACAATCTGCTAATTTCCAAAATATGCCTGTTGCCAAAATTGATCACGACCTACTCTATTTCTAATTTAAGAGTAACATGTCAAGCTACCGGAAGTGGTTCCGTGCATAATTAAGAGGTCAGTAGAATAACCATATTCCTACGTTTCAGATTCAACGCAGTGGTCAAGCATACGGCGCCGAGTCATGCGCATGCTCACAAGCAACATCACGAGAACTAAGATTAGATAATAGATAATGTGTATTTGTTGTTTGTTGTTACATGTGTAATTATAAATTAATTTATTATTTCTTTACTCTGCCTCTTTCCTATGAATAAAGAATTTTAGATAATACTCGCAGCTTTGTTTCTATCTTGTTATTTGCCTTACATAACATTGTATCTAATACGGACTAATTAAGCAGGGTGCTTAGACAAGTTGCCAATCGCTAACGCTTAATCGTCAATCGTAGGTACACGAAAGGCAGCAAACTGTATTTGTCGACCTATACGCTACTAAGCGTTAGCGATTGGAAACTTGGCTAAGCATCCTGTATTTAGTAAGTACTGAAGTATTTTCAATCATTATAATCAAGCCAACATTTAAAAAAATATTACATTTTTATTTTTAAATGGAGGCTCAGTTCAACGAATGTACATTATTCTTCCAAGACCAAAATTATTTTTGTCGTAAATAGCTGTACAAGTGTACATATAAAAAGGCTGTTACAGATTAGGTAGTTTGTTTCACTATGTGACGCCATACAAAACTCAAATTCGTAAAATATACAGGGACCATCAAAAATAATGGTTATTCTTTTAAGGGTACGATATTGAAAAATAAGAAAATGTATTTTTTGTAAATGGCGGGATGGTAGTAACTATAAGAAACTAAATCAATTTTAAGGCATTTTTTAAGCTGTTATATTTTAATACTTTCAAAAATTATAATCATTTCACATAATTTCACATTTAACAACACTTCGTTGCCGAACGCCATGTCTCATTAAAGCTATAAAATACATCTTTATTATTTTTAACCGACTTCAAAAAAAGGAGGAGGTTCTCAATTCGACTGAATTTTTTTTTTTTTTGTTGTATGTATGTTACCTGATATCTCCGAGAATAGTGAACCGATTCTAAAATTTCTTTTTGTGATCGAACGTGTATTACCCCGAGATGGTCCCATTGGCACCAAGTTGGGGTCTGATGATGGGATCCTGGAGAAATCGAGGGATCTCTTCAAATGTTATAGGTACATGTATGGCGCTTTTGGTAATTTTCATTCATTTACAAGAATTTGCATTCAGAAAGCAGGATTTGAGGAAACCAATGATGGAAACAAATCGGGAATCTTGGAGAAACCGGTTGAAGTCGGTTTTTTAAATTTTAAATTTGGTGATTATTGTGATTCTTGAAAATAGTTTTATTATTTTTTCTCTACTTCAGAAAAGATATTTGTCATACTTAGAGCAATACAAAAAATGCTGTAGGTACAAATATGAATTATGTATGTAGAATTCTAGGATGTATCCAAAGTCCATGATTTTGTTGATTTCAAATATTTGATAAAAAATATGTACAACTACTCGTAAATTAACGCCTAATTATGTATTTGTGGGCGTAAATTTCAGGTTTCTATATTCCTGTATATACCTGCAGCCTGTTACCTGCACGCAGTCGTTATTGAAAACGGATATTAATACTTACTTAAGCAATCATTTTAAGTGTTAACAGATTGTAATTAACTTTATTGTTTGTACGATTAATTTAATTTCCTTCCAACGATTAAATATTGCGTACTTAATAGTCAAAACTAAGAACCGTCATTTCCAATAAATTTTAGTCGTATATTTTCTAGACATATAATTTCTAGGTGTGTGAATAGTGGGGTCACATGAATAACCCGGAGTTAACTAGTTTTGACACTTCTGAGTGGTTAACTTTGGGTTAATGGCCTGGTCCTGGATTGATCAAGTGAGCCTATAAGTTATATAAGAATTGTACATAATCAGCGAAACTGTTAAAAATGTATGGGCCGTTATTATTTAATTTCAAGAATCGGTGACACCAAACAACTAACACAGCAAAAAAATTTTTGTAGTCAGAAATTCAGATTCTATTTTGGCACTATAGTGGAGCATTCCATGAAAACGTGTCGTAAGCGACACTGTCTTTTCAATACTTTAGAAAAATTAAATTAGTAAGCCGAGTTATAGTATGACAATAACATATCAAGGCTTTAAGATTGACAGTGTTTCCTACCAACTAGCATATTTTATTAGGGTAGCTACCATAGCGACACGTAAGCGACAAAAAGTAGATGTTTTCATGGAATGCTCCTAGTATGGTAATTTGTAGTTAGTAGGTACATCAAAAAGGTATGGTGATTTATTAAAAAAAGTTTTCATGAATAATCTTAAAACTTTTGGGAAAATTGCCCCTCTAATCTTTGAAGGAACTACTAGATCAAAAATATGAAAAAAATAAAGAACTTGATTTCGTAGAAAAATATTTTGAATAGTATTATTAAGCTTTATAAGTTTTAAGATTCCACAGCCAAATGGATTTACGAGTATGTATGCATCTGCACGTCCAGTTAATTAATTAAATTCATTCATAAATTGTCAAATGTCATGCTTGTCATGAACAGACATAGAAGCTAGAGGCTTCCACTGAATATTATTTTATCGGTAAGTTATTTTATCTTTTGACATAACTACGTTATGACTTTGTGATAAAATTATCTAAATTTGGCTTAGTACCGAGTATGACAGTCGAGGATTAAGCTTACTTTGGATGACAATGGATTGAATATGAAAACATAGTTAGTGGTTAAAGCTGATTTTTGTTTGAATTTTATAATTCCTAAAAATATACAAATGCAGCGTTGCATGGTAGTAATTAGCATGTTTTGGTTATTTTATATTTCACCGCTGAACTTGTCAGCTAATATGCAATGTCAATTCGAAATGAGTATTCACTTATCGATGACTCCAACGTCGGAAGATTGCCACCGTGACTTCTATGTCTAGTCATGAAGTAAGAAATCACAAGTTCAACATTGAATAAATTGCTTATTTTAATGCTCTACATATCTTTTATCACTTCCAACGTCAATTAAAATTTGGACCGCATGACGAAGACTTTTATGACTTAACCAAATATTTGGAGCACATTTACATAATCAGTGTAATCACTAACAAGAAAGAAATACTTAATGGATATTCGTGTCTGTAACATGCCCACGACCGCCGATAAACTTTTGGTTTAAATACTTAATTATTATAATAAACGCTATAGGTATGTAATAAGTTACTTTCCGTGATTCAGGTGTCAAAATAAAGTCGTGAGGGTTTCACGGCGCTTTTATAATTGTTGTTTGGTAAATTTGAACTATTTGAAGCATTGAATTAATAACCATTAAATGGCAATAATGTCATGTCCGTGTGGTGGTCATGTCAGTAAGAATACATTTGTCACCACCCCAACTCCTCCTGCGGGTGTCGTATAAGAGGCGACTAAGGGATTGAAGTATCACTGACCATTATTTGATAAAAGATTGATGATGGGCAGCAGCGTCATCATTGTGGACACATTACTGCGGTCGCCAATCCGCTTGCCCAGCGTGGCGATTATGGGCATTTACCTCCTTACGCGTCTATACGCATAGTTAATAGGAGAGGCCTACGTCGAGCAGTGGACTATCATAGGCTGATGATGATGAAATGTCATATACCAAAGAAAAAATCCGAGTTTACCAACTTCGGCGGTGGGATCAGAACCCACGTTCTCAACTTTCGCGGTTGATGCCTAAACTAACTAGGACACTCGGACTCGGAGAGTACTGGTCGAATTTTTCGGCGATAATAATATGCAATCTGTTATAATCTGGCAGTAAGAATGCATTTATCACCACCCCAAATCCTCCTGTGATAGAAGATTGATGATGGGCAGATATTCATTTAAAGAAGATTGATGATGGGCAAAACTGCTGCGATTTCCAATCTGTTTGACCAGCGTAGCAATTATGGACATTTATCTTCTAATGCGTCCATACGCATGTTAACAAATTTACAATTTAAAACAAAATAAATGATATTTTTAAAATAGTTTTATTTATTTACAATAGTCAACATTAATAACAATCAGTCCTTTGTAATAAGTTAAAAGTTATAACTTAATGATGGGAGTGGTGTTGCTGGGGCTGGATGTGTTTGGAGGGCTCAGAGTGCTTGACGTACGCGTTGAAACTGAAAAAGATATGAACATTGTATTATAAAACTATACGAAACTTAGAAATTCCTTTAGAAAATCAGACTTGGGAGGCAGCCGGCGTTACAATACGTCAGGAACCATTTATAAAATATGAGATACGAGCTTAAAAGCTAAAATTACGTGCTCCTGGATTGCAATGTCTACATACTTAAGTTATTAGAACAGTAATTTCATATTCACTGTGTCTTCGACATGCATATTTTTGTACAAATCTCCCTTTATGTAGGTCATCTTACCCAGTGTGTTTGTCAGAGTCGTATTCGACGGTGCGGATGGAACCATCCGCCTCGTGCAGGCTGTAGACGCCCTTCACGACGTCACCGTCGCGGGATTCATGCTGGGACTTGCGGTCACCGGTGTGAGGGTCCTCAACCTTGTAGGAGAACTCATATTTGGGGTGAGCCTGGAGCAAAAATCAAAATTGAATCCTAAGATTTTTAAGGTCGCTTAGTAGATGTTTTACGACTTCGTTTTATTTTGACTTACGTAATAATCATGATGCTCCTCCTCATGATGCTGTTCCTTGTGGGCGGGGGCGGCTTGGACGGCATGGTAAACAGGAGCAGCATGGTGAACGGGGGCAGCATGGTGCACGGGTGTGGCGTGGTGGACTTGAACGATATGCTCATGGTGAGGGACATGGTGGACGGGGGCGGCATGATGCTCGTAAGTAGCGTGGTGCTCGGGAACAGCGTGGTGCACTTGAACTACGTGCTCGTGGTGGGCTGGAGCGTGGTGTACTTGAACTTGTTCGTGATGGGCGGGAGCATGGTGCACTTGAACTTGTTCGTGGTGGATGGGAGCGTGATGCACTTGAACTTGTTCATGATGGGCGGGAACATGGTGCTCTTGTTTAGCGGGAGCATGGTGCACTTGGATGGAATGATGCACGGCGTGTTCTTGGGATTCGTGGTGAGCGGGAGCATGGTGTTCATAGGACTTATGGGACTCGTGTTGAGGATGGTGAACTTGGTGAAGGACGAAGGACTGGGAGGATACGGCGTGTCCGTGGCCATGGCCCTGCTCTTGGCCGTGTCCGTGCTGGTAATGCTCTTGAGCACACACCGCTGCTAAGGCCACAGCAACAATCAGGACCTGAAGGAAAAATCACCACACTTATTAATAAATCCACGGAGTGTTTTTCATTAAGCACTTGATGCCACTAAAACACTTTCGGTCACTGTACGTATGATCAGTTACGATGTTAAAATTATCCCAAAAAAGATAATTATGTGTTAATTAAAAATGCGTAATATTTTAATGTGACTCACTTTAGAGATCATTTTGAGATGTGTATGCTCTTATGGAGTATGATGCTGAATGATATTATCTCATAAGTACCGTTGCTTTTTATAGTCAAAACTTGAGCTTGAATTTTTGACTGGATGAACAGGTTGGCATACGTAAGAGGGCGTGGAACGAGTTTCGGCTCAGTGTTACGTTCATTGACTAGGTAATTGAAGGATTGAGTACGCTGATTGCTCATTACTCAGGCGTCGCTCGGAGCATTCAGAAGAATGGTTATTTGGAAATACACATATTCCAATTTTACACGTCCTCATAAAAATGGATTTAGTTTTTCGTTAATAGTTTTGTTTGCTGTAAATCTGGACAACATCAATTTTAATCTTCTTAATAACTTGAGCAGATTGTAATAAAATATAAACGGTTATTTCTACAGTTATAGTTTTGTGACCACTAAAACCACAAGCCTACTGACTATTAAGTACGTATACCTACATATACGAGTATAATGCTAATTTAATGCATTTTTTAACGCCATGTTTTTTATTTATTTCCGTTACATTTCACCGGCTCCTTGGTACGTTTATTGGAGCTACCTGGTACCTGTATATAGTTGAATTCGAAAAACAAAATTCTGATATAATAAATGAAATGGTACGTGTGAGAAAACTTCAAGAATAACATAATCAGCAGTTCTTATAGTACAAAAAAAATTTGACATCAATTGTTTAACCAATTTGATAATTTTTTAGTTACTACCATGGGGTGTCAAGAACTCGAGTACCACTAACTTGACTATTTTTAAACTGTAGAGGTACTTATTTTATTACACCTAGGTATCAATCACGACCCAACCCAAATCATCTCAAGCTAATTTGGTTAACTCTTTATTAAATGCGACCCACTTCATGTACTGAGTAGGCTATAAACTACTGTGTAAATTTTGAGCTTCTGAGTCATCTAGAAATACCTTCGATTATTGATGATTGATGAATTTGTAAGTGAGAGACAAAACTAAGGAAATTTGACGTATTAAACTACAAATTAAGATAATTCATCATCAGCCTATCTCAGTCCAATGCTGGACGTATAGTACGGTCAAATCGTACGTAATTTTACCCTAAACTCGCAAATCAAGTAGTATCGCTGCATTTTTGGTATGTTGTTTAGACACCATAGGACAGTATAAAACCATATTTTGCAAGCAAAAAAAAGTTGTGCTAGCTGGGTAGTACGTGAAAAACTGCGAAATTTACGGCCATTTTTTAGTTTCTGATTTTTATTTAAAAACCTTACGTTTTTGGATATCATATGTAAATAAACGTTTAAAGACTAATCAATTTCCAACAAGTTGAGCTAACATGCATTACCGTAGGTCTTATAGTTTCAGAGATCCGAGACTTTAAAAGTACCCCTTTTTGTAAACTAGATAAAATGTTGTGTTTTGCTAACGTTTTCGACTTAATATCGCCTCACCTAATTATGCTACGAAAAACATGCAATAATGACCTCATAGCGTACTTAATATTCTTTAATTTAAGGGTAAAATTAGGTCAGTGAACTTTGTAGTTGAAAGTATAAACCCGAAATTCCAAAAGCAGGAGGCCCGCTATCTAAGTTTTTCATACAAATCGCAAGTCGAGTTGCAAAGCTGCAAGTTTGGTATATTATAAAGGCCTTATAGATATATAAGAAAATGCATATTAAAAGAAAAACAAAAAAATAATTTGGGCATAGGACGTAAAAAACGGAAAAAAAAACGCACTTTTTTTAGTTTTTGACGTTTAACTAAAAATCTATTATCTTTTTGATACTGATTGCTATAAAACTAAGAAAGAACATTAACCCTTTACCTACGGGGCCCTGTATCACTCCGTAACCTCTCAATACGGGCATGTTTTTTCGAGAGCCGGTGTAAGGCATAACTTCACTTACCTGAAACTTTTATAGTATTGCAGCTACACACTTGAAAATTCGCACACATATTACATATGTTGTCTTTAATCAAAAAATAATCACATATAGTAATAATATTCCCTTTTTTTTAATAAAATCAAGTAATATATCAGTCACTAAGAATTTGAAGATTTATAAGTTACCACTCGGAAATTTCACAAGTTTAAGTGTAAAAACATTAGTTTATGGTATATTTAACACAAACAAATACTCAAAAGACTATAATTATTTTAAAAAAGCATAAATATCAATCAATAAAAACCTTGCAAACAAACAATTTCTCACATATGAAAAATAGTGATGTGCGTCTATCGACACAGTTGTCGATATGTCGCATCGATTAGGGAAAAAATCGAACAATAATTTGAATCTAATAAGGTTTTATGTGTATAATTATTTAATTTTTAAACTTATTAGATTGTATAGTTAGTAAGAGTGGGCACTAAGGTATCGACAAATCTGTAAAGTACGGGTATTCTCTGATCTGTTTCTCACAACAAGTCGATAAAATTTAAAACATCACTATTGTCCGCCATATTGATTTCAATTTTTGGCACTCCTGCAGTACGGGTGTCAACCCCAGTTGCCAGCAAAAAAAGCGGCAGTTTTAAAAATATACTTATATCAGAGCCATCTACCGAAACATTAGGGTATTTTTTTCTTTGCATCTATACTAATCCCAAAGCATATTGTGACCACTATTACCAAGATACAAGGTCTAGTTTTGAATAAAAAAAAAATTAAACATGACCAGTACTTCGATCAACTATAGTTGACACCCGTACTGCACGGCTGTTGCCTTGGTGGCAACTCTGGTTGACACCCGTAGGTAAAGGGTTAAATTTGAAAGGATTTGAGCTACGTTGCATCACCGTAAGTTATATATATTTCGAGATACGACATTTCATAAAGTGCCCTTTTATTAAAACATAAACAAATTTTAGGTTACGTTAAAGCTATTCACTAAATATTGGCAAAACGTTCGTGCTAAGAAAAAAAGTAATTGTAGATAATAACTACATCAAATTTGGAACAAATTGAGCCGATAACAATTACTGTAAGTCTTATAGTTGGGGGTATACGAGGCTTCAAAACATGCATTTATTTTCTTAACTTAATGAAGGGCACATTTTGAAATGTCTTATCTCTAAATCTACATAATTTAGGGTGATGCAAGGTTGCTCAAATCCTTTCAAATTTAACGTTCTTTCATAGTTTTATAGCAATTAGTATCAAAAAGATATCGTTTTTTAGTTAAACGTCAAAAACTAAAAAAAGTCCGTTTTTTCAGTTTTTTACGTCCTATACCTTAATCCTTTTTTTTTTCTTGTAAAATGCATTTTCGTACATCCCTATAGAGCCTATTGCAGCTTTGCAACACGACTTGCCATTTGTATGAAAAACTTAGATAGCGGACCTCCTGCTTTTTGAATTTCGCGTTTTTAGTTTCAATTACAAAGTTTACTGACCTGATTTTACCCTTAAATGAAAGAATATTAATTGCGCTATAAAATAATTATTTCATGTTTTTCGTAGCATAATTAGGTAAGGCGATATTAAACCAAAAACGTTAGCAAAACTCAACATTTTACCTAGTTTACAAAACAGGGTACTATTTGAAGTCTCGAATCTCTGAAACTATAAGACCTACGGTAATGCATGTTATCTCATCTTGTTACAAATTCATTCATCTTTAAACGTAACCTGATACATATTGACAAAAAACGTAAGCCTTTTTTTATAAAAATCAGAAACTAAAAATAGACAGTAAATTTCACAGTTTTTCACGTATAACGCAGCTAGCACAACTTTTTTTTGCTTGCAAAATGTGGTTTTATACTATGGTGTCTAAATAACATACCAAAAATGCAGCTTTACTACATGTTTTGCGAGTTTAATGTACGATTTGACCGTACTAGTAGTCCTCTCCTATTAACTATGCACGCATAGACGTATTAGGAGGTAGGAGTGCCCATAATCGCCACGCTGGACAAACGCATTGGCCATCGCAGTAATGTGTTCACAATGATGACGCTGCTGTCCATCATTAATTAAGCAGCAATCGAGTTCCTTTCTAACCTGAAGCTCATCATCCGTCTTGTTTTAAATCCTACGGAGAGAAAATCTCCCTTATCTTTGTTTTCATGCATAGCGAAATATTTATAAAAAGTCAAATATCACAAATGTATTATTTATGCCGTAGACCATATGTATTTATTTTTCTCCGCGTCAAGAAAATTATTTATTTAAATTTTACATGTTTGAATGATTGACGACTAACGATTAACGATAATAATGAATATAATGATACTATTGAAAATTATCATTTATGCAGCGTGACTTCAAATTGATGTCATCCGCGGTTATCCGCCTGAAAATTTCGGGCCCGGCAGATTACTGACGGCACATGTCAAAATAACATTAGGGTGTGCTAAAGGTTACAATAAACTAATTGAAATCTCATTTCAAATGCTTTGTATTAATGTGTGCTTGTTCGCGAGTGTGACAAAAAACTTCATTGTGACACGTTTAATTATCCACGCAACCGGGGCATCTATGTCTTGGGATGTCATAGATCACAAGCACGTAATATAAAACAAAATATAGGTTATATTGAAATATCGACACTTACCTTAGCTATTCGTATTTAAATTATTTGATATTCAATATGACAATTAAAAAAAATAGGTATGATTCGTCTAATAATTAGAAAATACTGTAATTCTGAGAATAAATATAAATACATTTCAAGTATTGATAAAAAAGTGTATCTTGCCCAGTATAAGTACAAGAAGGTACAACTATAGCAGCAATCATGCCTGATTATCTGAATACTAACTTACATCATTAGCTGATTCATTATAAAAATACAGAAATACTTAAAAAGAAAAAAAAACTAGACCACGTAGTAAGATTAAGTAAGATGTTATTGTCGAATACAGATCTTAACAAATAGTAAAATAATTTTATGTTTTAAATTAATAAAAATATAGGCAACATCTAGTCGACCGTATCTTGCTCAAAGTTTCCCATTAGACATTTATCTATTGAATCAATAGATAAATAATTGTATTGTTGACTACAAATACATGTACCGTATAAAGTAGTTTGTAACCCTTTAAATCAATTATGGCGACAAGTAACGCATATAACTTATCATAAATCGGATATTTTCGTCTACAGGAGGCGGAAGAACTAAAATGTTGCAAATATGCCACCCTCGGAGGCAAAACCGAAAGGCCACGCCTTACAAATAATTATAACCACTGCGTTATGTTTATGGTATTTGGGGTTGAAACACAAAAGTCATTGGTACTCAGTGCGCGTTGGCTGTATAAAGACATAGAAATCGCACTGAATCAATGTCAAGGGCTGATTGATACAGTGGTACGAGAAAGATTTTTTTTTACTGTGGTTTATTTAGTTTTGGTTCATAGATACTTATCTATATTATATTGGTATACATATATTATACCACGTGGTGACGGCATTAAAAATAGATTTATCACAACCCCAACTCTTCCTGCGGGTGCCGTAAGAGTCGACTAAGGGCTTGAAGTGTCACTGACCATTCTTTGATAGAAGATTAATGATGGGCAGCAGCGTCGTCATGGTGGATACATTGCTGCGATCGCCAATCTACTTGCTGGCGATTATGGGCATTTGTCTACTAATGCGTCTATTCTATTCGTATACGCATAGTTAATAGGTGAAGCCTACGTGAAGCAGTGGCCTGAGATAGGCCGATGATGTGATACTTATATATATTTGTGTTGCTTTTGCAATACAACTTATACTATATTATATATTGTATAAGTTGTAATGTATCAATTTTTAAGGTAATTTTTTTTCTTGTTTCTTTAGGTAGTTGATGTTTATCTTTAGTTCTAGGTACACAAAATAATTATACAAAGTATCTATATATACACTTCACAAAAGACTTTAAGGTACATTTTTTTTCGCAACTCGACATCAAACGTGCCTATTTTACGTGGTCCCAGCGCTGGCCCAGTACTTGTTAGGGACTTCACATAGGTACACTCTTGAATTTCTTCGCAGGTGTATGGAGGTCTCCTCACGATATTTTCCTTCGCCGTAAAGCATTTGTGAATATCAAATGATATTTCCTACCTACATAAGTTTTTTGAAAAACTCATTTTTCATAGGTACACATCAGAATCGTGATATTTACTTAAAACCTACATGCTTAAAGGTAACTAGTTCGCATAAGTAGCATCCCAAAATTGTGATAACGTAGATAACATTACAGGATGCTTAGCCAAGTTGACAATCGCTAACGCTTAGTAGCGTATTGTAATTTTTGCTCTCTGTCACTCTTTCATATTAGTGCGACAAGCTGCCTTTCGTTTACGATTGACGATTAAGCGTTAGCGATTGGCATCTTGTCTATGCGATATCTAGAGATGTAACTATGAGTAGAACAAGAAAACAGGCAAAGAATTTAATTTGAGGACTAGGTTTTATTCAACAACTTCAACAACATAACAATCATAAAGGCACACGATAACAAATAATCCGATTAATGGTGATGATGGTGAGGCTGAACATGCTTGATGGGATCAGAGTGTTTCACGTAGGCATTGAAACTGAAAAATAGAGACGAAAATAAATAAATAAAAGTTAAATACTAATAAACTGAACAATGATTGATTAAGCACCACTGTTTACTTTGCCGTTAGATATTATCTGACTATCTTAGTGGTAGAAAAAAAGAAAGAAAGAAAAATATTTAGGACGCCAAACAAGAATATCAAAGTATCATTATTAATACAAAATAAACCTAATTAAAGCGTCATTGAAAAGGCTGCCACTCAGCATGTGTCAGAGTACCTTTTGAATACCCAGACGCTGGTCTTCCGCTACTGACAAATGACTGGTCGACATCAGATAAATCGATATTTCTTTCTACCATTCCCCTTTCCTTCCCATTGATGAATGATTCATGTATCAATAAGGCTAGGAAAGTAATCGGTCAGGGAAAAAACTGGATTCAGCAGTATGCGGTCACGTAGACGCATACCTAGTTAAAACTAACCTTTATTAACGCGACCGTAAATGCATCACAGCTCGCATTTTCACGAAATGACGCGTCTAAGCAACCACAGTTTATATTTTAAAGACAAACGGGTCTTAATCGCGTAAACTTACGTTTAATTATATCCTGACGTTTCGGGCATGACGTTACACCCGTGGTCGCAGGCAGACTGGCGAGAGAATGTACCAACACCTTCTGCTCGCGCTTCTGCTGCTTCTGCGCAGGTTTTTCGAACTACCCGCACTTGATCTTGATTATTCACTTCTAGGCTAGGGTTGTCACTAGGCCTACACACAACACTCACAACATCCAATCATCCATCACATCCATCATCCAACCACAGTTTAGTCTCTAACGCTATACGAGATCTGTTTTAATTTCTTACCCGCTACGTTTGTCCGAGTTGTATTCGACGGTGCGGACAGAGCCATCAGCCTCGTGCAGGCTGTAGACGCCCTTCACGACATCACCATCGCGGGACTCGTGCTGGGACTTGCGGTCGCCAGTGTGGGGGTCCTCCACCTTGTACGAGAACTCGTATTTGGGGTGCGCCTGGAGAAAAAGAATTATAACAATCAACATATGAGCATCAGAAGGGTCAACGAAAAAACATGTCCAGTGCTTAAAAAAATCAGGGCAAATTCACACCTTATTCTGTTAAAAGAAATGTGGTTTTTCCTTCTGTAATTTGAATTGACCAGACATGTTCTTTCCGTGAACCCTTCATTTAGTCTTAATTAACAAGATGTTGCTTACAGCCTCAACCTTAGTTATTTTATTTAGTAAACTGCTTTAACACTAAATACACTTTATTGCTCTTATTCGTTTGCCTAAATCACGATATCTGAGTGCTTCAATAAAAGTTTTTATTTCCCTCTGGATAAAAAATATTTTTGATCAAGAAAATAGCAATTTACGTCAAAAAACGTTTTGCTTTAGGTTAAACATTTGCTTACTAGATAAGACAACTTTAACGATGAAAAGAGCATACAATTCAGCGGTTCCGTTTCTAAATTGAAATTTCAAAGACAAAAAAAATATTACCAAGTTCGTGAGACCATAGCCTCAGCTTTCGCAGATGATGCGTACCAGTCTTATCGAATGGAATAAGTATAAGTTTTTTTTAATCTAACTCACATAAGTCGGATGCCGGATGACCTGTGGGCTAAGTTAACCACACATTGGGTGCCACAACTCGTAAGGCGTCGCGGTAGACCTCGCCAGAGATGGCGTGACGAGCTTGACGTCTTTGACAAGTACTGGTGGGAGACTTCAGGGGATAGGGATACGTGGAAGAATTTGAGGAAGGCCTTTGCCCTGCAGTGGGACAGTACAGGCTCTTAATAATAATAAAAAATAAATAACTTACATAATAATCATGATGTTCCTCCTTGTGGTGTTCATGGTGGGCAGGAGCAGCGTAATGTACTGGAGCGGCATGGTGGACCGGTTCAGAGTGGTGCACGGGAACTGCTACCACATGTTGCACGGGCGCGGCATGGTGCTCATGATGGTGGTCTTTGTGCACTTGGTGGATTACGAAGGATTGGGAGGAGACGGCGTGACCTTTTTCCTCGTGACCATGACCGTGGTGTTCTTGAGCGCACACCGCTGCTAGTGCCGTCGCAAAGATGATGATCTGATTCAAGTATAAGAATATGTTTGAATATAAATGTAATTACACATTTCAATTTTATTTGCTGAGGGTGTCTCTCTAAATGTGTGATTTAAGTATGAACTTTATGCAATAAAATGTCAGTATCTAAGTATTTAATAGAATTAGCTTAAGCTTTTTTTTTTTATTTGGATTGAAATATTGTTAAGAACTCATATTTTACTTACTTTGTTGAACATGTTGGTAGTGTTAAGTCCTGTGAACTTACCAAATGAATGATATAACTTGTAATTGACTTCAGTTTTTATACTTCAAAATTAAAACTTGAACAACTTTCAGGTCGACAGGTTACTCGTATGTCAAACCAACACGTATGGACGATGTAAAAGGGTGGCAAACGAGTTTTATTGACGACTATCACTTAAACTCGCTCAGTGTGACAGTATTCTGACATGTTGTAGGTTTGTAATATTGAAATCGGAATAAAATATGCAGGAGTTATGAAAGTATAAGTAATATTTATTTTACGTCATTTCAGTCACAAAAACCGGCTTCTTTACAGCACCTCGTAGGCGTGTCGTGACGTTTCATAAACTGTATTCAAATCGATGAGTTTTGTACAACACTACGAAAGTTTGAAAACGAAAGACTTACAAACTACAAGAAAGTATAATACAAAAGTTTAAATTCTATCGGGATGACTGATGATAATACTAATTTGGGCCGTCAAGTCCCAGGATGGATACACCTTATGAAACGCATAGCCTCTGTCATGTTTGTCCAATGGACCGCCTGTCTTTGAACGTAAACCGTGAAGCATTCTCGTTTCGTTGTCGCATTCCGTCCGGGCTTAGTCTAGGTATTAATGAATAAATAGGTGTCGTCGAAGTGAGGAGTTAGTTTAGCCATGGAGGAGGCCGTGTCCGTAGGCGGGCGCGGCGAGGAGGGCGGGCGCATGCGCGGCGGGATGCGCGGCATGCCCTTGTCTGCTCACCACCGCGTTGAAACTGAAAACGTATCAAACATTTTGTATTAGTCACAAGTGGCTTTCACTTATGAATTACGATTTTCAGATCTATAGAAGAATTTAAAATCGTATTGATGCGGTTTACTGTTATAATTTTCCATAATGTGTGAGTAAATTTATACAGGAAAATTATTTTATGTTAGACAATTTTAGACGCTTGCCCAGCGTGGCATTTACCTCCTAATGCCTCTATACGCATTGTTAATAGGAGAGGCCTACGTCCAGCAGTGGACTAGCATAGGCTGATGATGGTGATGATGATGATGAGTCTATTTTTAGCGACAGTCTGTAGTTACGTTGCATTTCAGAAATAATCTGCTACTAATAGCGTTTTACAACATTTGAATAATAATATAATTATGTAGATATCTGCTTAAGGTACTAAAACCCATCAACTCAACACAATTAATTGTTAGAGTTACAACTTCTATCAATCCGTTAAAATATGAATAGTCAGTCTCACTGAGGGAGCTTATTACCAACCTAGTAATAAATAAGATGCAAATCAAAAAATCTATAGTAAAAAAAAGATAAATTAATCTTAAAATGCACGCTCTAATCCTAAAAATATAATACTTTCTTACAGATTTTAGGGACATATCATCGCCTCATAGGTATACATATTCTCATCAATAATCCCTAACGTCCATTCTCCTCAAAATTAAAATAATGAGTTTTTTGACTGTAACAAAAAAAAGTTACCTAACGTTTTTTTACAATAATAACCAGCGTTCTATTTTAAAGTTTACTTGAAATAATGTAGCGTGATGGTCGCGACATGGCCCTTTTTTCAGAAGTATTATATGAATTCATATTTACTTTCCCAGAAATGAGTACAAAGTTAGAAACTAATCAATCAAGCTGCGATCACCTTGACAGGCTACACGAATTGGCCGTTAAAAACAATTTAATAATTTTCCCCCAAGTTTCAAATCCTATCTTTATCTACATCAAAAACAAGCATTTAACACGCACCAATTTTTTTACTGGCCGTTGGCACGCTTCGAGTCTGCAGTCATTGAACCGAAAACCAAACCACAGTGTCAAGGGCGCCGATTATCGCCGAGTCTTTGAGGCTAAACCGTTATTGCCGTCACACTTTTACGGTCTTGTAATAGTATACAATTATCTAATTCAATTATTGGTTTTGCTTTCATTGATTTGGCTAAAAATATTGCGTCCGGTCTTTTGGTTCTGCATTTGATTTGGTAATTAAAGTCGTGTTCATGTAATTAACTGAAAGTCAACTTTAGTGTTGACATTCGTACCACTTTTTCATCGTTTTAAATAAAAAATGCTTTCTATAATTTTTGCTACAGATCCAAACTAAAAGCGAAACTGTTGTGGATCCCATAATTAGACAACAAATGAAGTAACAGCCATTATTCTTACATTGTTCAAAAAAGCATGTACTTATGTTGTTGTTGTTGTATTTTGGCCATTTTTTTCCGCAAATCGTCATCAAACGTGCCTATTTTGCGTAGTCCCAATGCTGTCCCAGGTACTTGTTGGGGACTTCACATACACCCTTGAATTTCTTCGCAGGTGTATGCAGGTTTTCTCACGATGTTTTCCTTCACCGTAAAGCACTTGTGAATATCAAATGATATTTCGTAGGTACATAAGTTTTTTGAAAAACTCATTGGTACGAGCCGGGGATCGAACCCAAGACCGCTGCCTAGCAGGCGTGCGTTTTACCGCTAGGCCACAAGCACTTTTGTACTTATGTACATGTACGTACTTATAACAGTAACCAAAGGTTGCATTTTAACAACTGAGCCATATCGCTTGATGTAGGAATCAACAAAAAACACTTTTATTCGGGTGCGCCGCAGTCTCAACGGCATTATACACATCATAGCGAACAGGTTTGTCTGTCTCTCAATGCTGCACAACAAGCGACTGCACTACTGTTATTTGTTGTCTCATTTTAATACTAATAGAGAGGTACCTACATACTAACAGCTTAATCTAATTTAGACAAGTTCTTAAAAAGTCACTAACGTTAATTAGGCATCCAAACAACTACTTTCTCAACCGCTTATCTTTACACGAGTTGTATGTTGTCTTCTTAACGCTTACCCATTATGATCATCAGCTGAGTAGTTGACAGTACGCACGGTACCATCAGGCTCCACCAGCGAATACTGTCCCTTCACCACGTCACCATCGCGGGATTCCCACTGGCTCTTCTGGTCGCCGGTGTGGCCGTCGGCAACGCCATAGTTGAATGTGTAGCGGGGGTGGGCCTGGAATATAAAATATACAAATAATCATCGTCATCTGCCTATCTTAGTATAATGCTGGATGTAAAGCTTCTCCTATTAAGTATGCATTACCGTAGTAGTCGCAGTAGTGTGTCTACTATGATGTTGATGATGCTGCTGCCCATCGATCTGGTCAGTTACACTTTCATCCCGTCGACTCTTACAACATCCACGGGAAAAGTTAGGTTATAACAAAATGTATTAACTACTGCGGTGCCGTCACTACGTCATGTAAAGGATATGGAAGCTAGGATAGGGGTATATGAATAGCTCCTTATAGGAGTGTCTCTTTTGATGGCAATAGAAGGGGGTGTATTCAAAGGAATAATTTCAAAATACTGGAATTGATTTTAGTTATTAACTAAGACAGTGTGCAGGCTTGTTATGGTAATTCCCAAAAACAATTACCAACTACACTGTTATTTTAGTAGCCAATGACTAGGTACCCACATAAATCTCAACAGGGGCTGCGGCGTGCGCCAGACCGATGGGCGCGCGCAGCAACGGCGCTCCGTGCGCGACCACTCCGCCGTGCCCTGAAAACAAAGTATTGAAAGCTCATCATATCCTGCTGATATCATATAATCATATTATACATAAATATATGTACTCAATTGTCTTTAGAAAAAAAATATAAAAGGTTGATAAATAAGCACACAGAGTTAAATATAAGAAGGTACACCGTTTGGAATCAGGACTATTTTGCTTAATATTAAAAACACACAAGTGTAAGTGACCAGTTATCTTACCATATTACCAGTACACAGGGGTGACTGAGGCCCGTAAGTATCAGAATTAGGGAGGACAACGTGCCGTGTGAGGCTCTGATTAGGCCTCCTTGGCACTCATCGCGTTATGTTATTCAGTGGTCAATTAAAGTTTACCAGGTATGAAACAACTACTTTATCAATCGAAATCCTAGTATTGGAGCCGTCAGACCGAGGCTGGGGCCTCCAAGCACCAGGCTTGGGAAGTACTACACGCAAGGTCGTGAAGCGTCCATGCACTATACTAATCATCGCCAAAGTAAAGATCACAAGTATAAACCAACTACCTTACCATATCCCAATCCCAGCGCTGGGGCCGCCAATCCGTGGCCGAGGCCTCCAAGTACCAGGCTTGAGGAGGACAGGGCGCCATGGGGGCCTGCGATT
>JALPQI010010009.1:0-41551 GCA_025490895.1 Thaumatotibia leucotreta | reverse complement strand
AACCCGAATTTAGGGTCAATTGTAAGATCCAAGATGGCGGCGTCTTTTTTTGCATGTTATTGAATTTTGTACCTACTCAATTTTCATCATTATACTCGTTTTCGACTAATACACATACTAAATAATTTCCATCCGGTATACAATCTGTTACCGGCGTCCGGGCATTTATAAAAACCGGTAATATGAGTTACCTACCGTACTATAGTTTTAGTAAGTTCAATAATATAACCAAACATTTTCAGGTGGCCTTTGTCCAATGATTTGATGTTTACAGTATGTGACCGGCGACCGGGCATTTATTAAAATGCGTAACATGGTTTGCCGGACTTTAAGCGTAGTAAGTGCAATAATATAACTAAGCATATTCAGTGGTCTGTGGCCAACGGTTGAAAATGTACAGTCTGATACCAATCAGTAGGCAGTGATGATGGTTGCGTTTTTAATGTTTGTCGTAGTTTTTGTCACTTTTTAATATGGACGAGTGACACATGCAACGATAAACAAGGCCTAAAGCACTGTTTTATGACACGGGCTCGACATTGAATCCTGAACGTAACGAAGTACTCCCAGTTTTTACTCACGAGCGCAGCGAGGGAGTTATAGACTGAGTACTGAGTGCAGTAAGGGATTCAAGCGCCCAAGACAAAAACAGTTTTATTCCCGAGGTATATACTCTACTTTTCTTACCTTATTCGAGACAATAAAAAACAGGCATAGTAATACTTGATGGAATTAAATAAAGAAATCAGTTTTATAAATATAATATTGAGTTTTATTTCTGAATGGATATTTGAGCTACGACAGTTTGTAACAGAATACATCTCCTAGGTAACGGAGTAACCATAAGCCTGAAGTCATAGAAAAACTAAAACATGCTAAACTAGCACAAAGGTGTAATAACATTGGTATCTTTCAACACCCCTTCTCAATGTCATTACACTTTTAAAAAACTTAAAAGATATTCTACGACATAACACTTTATGTTACCATACTTGAAGAAAAATATTATATGTTACCCATACCACATATTATTAGGAAACGGGTAAGCAGTTCTCGGCTTAAGGCCTTAGTTAGCATGTCTGCTGGTTGATCACTGGTTCTTATATACTTTAAAATTATTTTATTATTTTTAACCAGTTCTTTGATGAAATGGTAACGAATGTCAATGTGTTTCAGACGCTTAACAGTATCTGTGCAAGCAACTGAAATAGCTGACTGATTGTCACTGTAAATAGTCACTGGACATTCATTCTTAATCATGAAATCATTTAATAAGTTTATCAACCAGCAGGCTTCACTAGCTGCTACACTAATAGCAACATACTCTGACTGAGTTGACGACAAACTAACTGACACTTGTTTCTTGGAGCACCATGAGATCAGACAATTTGAAAATTTAAACAAGTAGCCTGTAGTAGACTTTCTATCATTATGATCACCCCCCCAGTCTGCATCACAATATCCCTCCAAGACACTGTCACTATCACATTCATAAATTAACTTATAGTCCAGAGTATGTTTTACATATCTCAGTACTCTTTTTAATGCTGTCAATAACATGTTATTGGCACACTTTTGGTATCTACTCAGCAAAGAGACAGCAAAACAAAAGTCAGGCCTAGTGCCAGACACAGCATACATAAGACAGCCTATTATTTGCCTACAAGACTTTTCAATATTTTTATCAATGGGGCCACTAGCATTGTCAAATATTTTAGTGTTAAAGTTCAAATCTAATGGTGTCAACATAGGCTTGCAATTTTCCATCTGAAATCTTTTAAGTACATTGACTAAATAACTCTTTTGGCTCAGTTCTGTAATACCTGTATGTATGTCTTGTTTTATGTTAATACCTAAATAATCTGACACTGGTCCAAGGTCCTTCATTTTAAATTCTGTATTTAATATACATTTAAGTTGCTCAACTTCATTTTCATTTGACCCAAATATCAGCAAATCATCCACATATAACAGTAAATATATCTGGCTATTTTTACTGCACTTTGTATAGAGACAAGAATCACAACTTGACCGAGTACGAGTAAAGCCTTGCTTAATCATTACAGATGTAAATGTTTCATTCCAACATTTTGGAGAGCTTTTAAGCCCATACAGAGACTTATTCAGTTTAACAATGGTTTTCTTACCTGCATATGCACCCTCAGGTAGACTGACATACACAGCTTCATTGATTTTTCCATACAGAAAGGCTCCTGTCACATCCATTTGGACCATTGGCAATCTAAGTTTGGTCGCAATTGCTACAAAAAGCCTAAGAGTTGACAATTTAGCTACGGGGGCATACATAGCATTTTAAATCGATACTGTCCTCCTGCTCGAAACCCCTAGCAACTAACCTGGCTTTGTACTGCAGACTGTCCTTAGTAGCGCCTTTGATCTTAAACACCCACTTACTGCTGATCACTTTGTCACTTCCTGGGTCATTGACTATTTCCCAAGTGTTGTTGTCTTCAAGTGTCTTCATTTCTTGCTTTATAGCCTCAGTCCACTTGTCAGCATCGCGTCGTGCCATGGCCTCTTTGTATGTTGTAGGCTCACTTTCAGCAGAAAGAACACTTTGACAGTGACAGTTGTAAAACTGAGTTTGCTTTCTTACACGTTGACTGTGTTCTCTTATAGGTAGTTCAGCCGAATCATTTGCCTCCATTGAAGTATCACCTTCACCACTGGACGGGATGTACTCACTGCCAGATTCCTCAAAAGTCATTGTACTATCATTGACGCCTGATGGCTCCCCTTCTGAATCCTGGCAGGGATCATCCGTCTTGTCACTCTGGGTTTCTTTATCTTTAGTCTTGTTCTCTGTATAACCCAATGTCACTTCAGGTTCATTTTCATTCTCAATCTCTTTGTTTTGTAAGAACACAACATCTCTTTTCACTTCCACACTCTTTGTATCTGAATAGTATATTCTATAGCCTTTTACAGTCTCGCCACATCCAACCATCATTCCCTTTTCACCTTTTCTATCCCACTTCTTCCTCTTTTCCTTCGGAATATGTGTATACACGGGGGTACCTAAAGGTTTCAATTGATGTATGTCAAAACTTTTACCTGACCAGACTTCATAAGGACTTGCATCACTGTATCTACTTTTTCCGGTCCTATTCAGTACAAAGGCTGCTGTAGCTACCGCCTCTGCCCACAACTGTTTCGGCAGGTTCTTAGCACTCAGCATAGTCCTGGCGGCTTCCGTCAAAATGCGTATCTCTCGTTCCGCCTTTCCATTTTGTTGCTGAGTGTAAGGGACACTCGTCTGATGTACTATGCCGCGCGATGTAAACATTTTTCGTACCTCTTTGTTTGTGAACTCTGTACCGTTGTCGCTTATAAATACTTGGATTTTATTTCCCGTAATATTCTCCGCCTTGTTTATGAAATCTTCGATACAAGCTGTTATCTCGAATTTATTCTTAACGAAGTAAACGGTTCTATAGTTCGAGAAGTCGTCCTTCAGCACCACAAAATATTTCGAGCCATTGAGTGACACTGCTTCCATGGGGCCGCACGTATCCGCGTGAATTAGCTCACACGTCTTTATTGTTACACTCTCACTGTTATTAAACGGCAACCGATGTATTTTTCCTTCCAAACAACTTTCGCATTTAGGCACAGAAGTTGCTTGTTTCACATCAATGTCATTTTTAGCTAACACCGTTTTGACGTGATCAAAGTTTTGATGCGCCAACTTTTCGTGCCATTCAACCAGGGTATCGTCCACTGTTTTCGCAACACTCGCCAGTTTCGCTTCATGGTTTTTAAAGCGAAATTCCAAATAATAGGACTTTCCAATAACTTGAGCGACCGCACAAACGTCATTGTTTTTAAATATTTGGCAACAAGTGTCATCTGCCACAAAGCGGTAACCTTTACTTGTCACACTGTTCATAGAGAAGAGATTCGATTTCATGTCAGGAACGAACAAAACATTGTCTATGGTAGTGTCAATCCATTCACTTCCGTTATGTACTTGTACCGCCATCTGTCCGATACCGAGCACATTAAGGGGATCACCGCTGCCTACGAAAACTTCAGATTTGGCACTGACAAAAGATGAAAATAGTTCACGCTCGCGACAAATATGTTCACTTGATCCCGAGTCCACCATGAAAAACGACTTTTTATAATTTTCTAGCGAGTCCGACACAACGAACGCGTTATTTTTCTTTTGTTCCTTACTCTTCCTGAACCAACACTGTGCTTTATTATGGCCACTTTTGCCACAAAAGAAACATTTGTTATTGTTATTATGTCCATCACTTTTGTTGTTATTGTTAGCGCTCCTACACTCACTGGCAAAATGTCCAAGTCTGTTACACTTTAAACACCTCATGTTCTTTTTATTTTTCGCCACAAATGCTGACGTTGACGGGGACGGTTCAGAGGCTTCACCTTTTTCTTTTAATCTCTCTTCCTCTACCAGCAACCTTGCCACTAAGTTGTCAATAGTCTGTTTATCGTCAGAAGCAGACTCCCAAGCAGAAATGAAGTGCTTGTATTCATCGGGCAGTGACATCAGAACTTTCATTATCACAAACTTATCTGACACTTCTTCGCCCATCTGTTTAAGTTGGTTCTGCATCTCTTGGATTTTTGACAGAAATGTTGACATCTCAGACCCCGCTTCAAATTTATATTGAAAGAAGCGTTGCTGTATAATGTGAATGCTGGTCTCCGTCTTTTGCTCATAAACACTATGTAGTTTTCTCCACATCTGAGCTGATGTTGAACATGATATAATAATATATGTAGCATGACACTTTCTGTCATTCTTGTCACCAACATGGCTTGAGCTTTCGCATCCTTAGTCTCCCAGTCACTTCGAGCAGTGCCTGTTGTATCTTCGGGTTTTAAGCTCTTTCCCTCAACTATATCCAGCCATTTCTGACCTCGTAGCAAAACTGTTGTCTGAAACTTCCATATGTTCCAGTTACTGGATCCTTCCAGCTTTATCAGGCTGTGATTGGTATTCAAATTTAACTCCATCCTTCCGCTTTCCTTCCTTGCTCTTACAATAGACACAAGTAATCTTTGCGTATTTCGGTAAATGACGTCCGTACCGACCGACCTCAAAATTTACGCCGCTCGCCGATACATTTTATTAGGCGATGTACTTCCTGAATTCTTTATAAAATTATCGCAGGATTATGTGCAAGGGCCCATAACCTGATGGAATTAAATAAAGAAATCAGTTTTATAAATATAATATTGAGTTTTATTTCTGAATGGATATTTGAGCTACGACAGTTTGTAACAGAATACATCTCCTAGGTAACGGAGTAACCATAAGCCTGAAGTCATAGAAAAACTAAAACATGCTAAACTAGCACAAAGGTGTAATAACATTGGTATCTTTCAACAATACTTAGTATAGATAATATTTATTGCAGCAAATTAATATTCGTGATGAATAAATACACAAATAATTCCCTCGCCGGTATTTGAACTCTAAACACTATACGATACGTATAAATTATGTATACTGAAATAAGATTGAAAATAAGTTGCATATCGAAAATAAGTTGCAAGAGAGAGATGGCCGAAATTTTCGTTTTTTGAAGTTCGCGATAAGCCTAGAGGATTAGCTAACTAAATACATATAATACTTAAATACAGCAACTAGTACCATCATGGAGGCTTTTATTGTCACTGAGTAAAGCCCGGGCCAGACGGTCACTGACAAGCCCCCGACCGCTCGACCTTGGTCAGTGGTGGCCGTCCGAGTTGTCTGGCTACACGGTCGGTGACCAGGCTCCAACATCAGTGTGTTCGGAACTTGTGGACCGACTGTACGTGCAATGGCTCCGTGTCTCGTAAAATTTCAGTCGCATTATTACTTTTGAGCACTGCCAATAAAAAAGAGAAAAACAGGAGTATATGGATGAAGCGATGGCTCAAGCAAAGACTGGTTTAAAGCCATTTAAATCTCGTCGATATGTTAGACTACGACGATCCTCTTAATTTGTTTAGAAATAAATTCAAAGTATCGTATATCGGTGACGGTAAATCCCACAAACAGGGTAAGCTTTTATATAAGGTCCTAATTTATTAGATGCAGATATTTCTACAGCTGATAGTACTCGGTCTCTGGAGTAAATTAAACCGTGAAACATTATAGCTTTTACGATGTTATTTGGAGAAAACTGAAAAACAAATTTGCTACATAAAAACACCCTGTTTATGTGATTATTAAATGAGAACTCATTGAACAGATTCTAGTACCTCTTTTACGTACCATTTAACTGGAACTGGCCACTTCACGTCGATAAATTAAATACTTGATTGTCAATGTCATGTTATTTTCCGTTGGATTGTGTCGTTTGATGACATGACAGACAGCTTGTTATTGTGACATGTGATAATGCACATGATGATTTTTTTTAGACGAAATTGTAATAATTTTTTTTGTTAGGAAAATGAAATCAAAAAAGTTACATCAAAAGATTTCTTAATTTATATTTAAAGTTAATTATTTTAATGTAAAGTATCATGTGTTAAAATATCTGCAACTAATAAATTAGGACCTTATATAAATCTAATAATTCCACGATAAAATCGCGTTCGCATCTCTTTGCTTCCGTTACGATTTACGCTAATACTTTTAAGGCCAGAGTTCACAAACGTGCGCGCGCGACGATGTCCCGAGCGCACTGGCTTCGCGTGGTCAGCGACAGGCGGCCACACGGTTCCGAACCGGCACTCCCGACTCCCGACATCGGTCAGGAGCGCGCGCTCGATGACCAAGGGCGTCAGAAGGTCAATCGGAATTTTGTCGGTGACAACCGGGTACATGGTCAGTCCTGACCGAGGTTCGGGGCTTGTCAGTGACCATCTGG
Organism: Thaumatotibia leucotreta; assembly: GCA_025490895.1. Classification (NCBI taxonomy): domain Eukaryota; kingdom Metazoa; phylum Arthropoda; class Insecta; order Lepidoptera; family Tortricidae; genus Thaumatotibia; species Thaumatotibia leucotreta. The sequence continues at coordinate 34,694 of JALPQI010010009.1, read as the reverse complement.
CCGGGGGAAGGCGTGATAAATAAATACACAAATCATTCCCTCGCCGGTATTTGAACTCTAAACACTATACGATACGTATAATTATGTATACTGAAATACGATTGAAAATAAGTTGCATATCGAAAATAAGTTGCAAGAGAAAGATGGCCGAAATTTTCGTTTCTCGAAGTTCGCGACAAGCCTAGAGGATTAGCTAACTAAATACATAAAATACTTACATACAGCAACTAGTACCATCATGGAGGCTTTTATTGTCACTAAGTAACGAGATGAAGATTTTAGAATTGTAACTAACGTGAGACTCTTACATATTTAAATATTTAGCAAACGGGTTACTCACACATGTCCGGCAATTATCGACGTAAATAAATTACGTGAATAACCCGTTTGCTAAATATTTAAATGATGATGATGATGATACCTAGATAAAGATTCTTGACAATGTCCTGAACACTATTTAATTAAAAAATGTAACTAAAGAAATTTAACTCAAATAAAAGCCCGCTTGATGGTAACAGACTGTATGTATATGAGTTATCACTTGAAATGTAGTAATAAACCCAAACTGAGCGCGCCTCCATAGGTACAGTCGACAAAAAGTGTGGTCTACCACTTTTAGACTTCATTATGATTAATTCATCATCATCATAATCATCATCATCATATCAGCCAAAAAACGTCTACTTCTGAACGTAAGCCTCCCCCAAAGATTGCCACAATGACCGGTCCTGCGCCACCCACATCCAGCGGGGTGAGGCGGGCGGCGACGAGTGGTGACGTGGCAGCGGGGGGAGGCGGGCGTTGGCGACGGGAGGCGGGTGGCGGTGGGTGGCGAGTGGTGGCGGCGGGGGGAGGCGGGCGGTGACGGTTGGCGTGCGGCAGCGGGGGGAGGCGGGTGGCGACGGGTGGCGGTGGGTGGCGACAGCGACGGTTGGTGACGGGTAGCAGCGGGGGGAGGAGGGTGGCGACGGGTGGCGGCCGGCGACGGGTGGCGTTTGAGTGGCGACGCGTGGCAGCGGGGGGAGGTGGGTGGCAACGGGTGGCGGCCACGCAACGCGCACGTGCACGCATCGGGTCCCCGCCTTTATAATTGCACATAATTATAAATAGTACTAGACAATTCAATCTTTAAAAATGTTGCCACGTTTCATGTAGTTGCTCCGGCATATACTATGCGAGTGTGCGAGCGGGAGGACAGTAGGCGCGCCGTCACGCACACAGAGAACAGGAGCGGGGCCCGTGGGTGAATTCACGTTTTTTCCTAGGTTGAGGCCCACTCTTAATAAAATCTTGCCTAAGTGAAACGTTGCAAAATAATAATTTGACCAAATGAATAAAATGAGAAATGTAACTTTGCTAAAGATAAACCTATCCAGGTTAAGGTAGGGGGGTTCAGATTATTTATATTGTTGATGCGGGGGGCTTCGCCACCCGAGCCCCCCCTTTTTGGTTTTGTGAGTATGAGGATGTATTAACAATTGATTAAAAATACTTAAGTATTTATAGACTACGCCATTTACTCCGCCCTAGCCTCGAAACCTAACCAATCCACGTCGGTTTTACCCTGGTTTATTACTTGAACATTTTTCTAACTATTCATCCTGTTATATTCAAATATTCATAGTTTATGTGCAGAGACTTACAGACAATACAAGTAGATAAATTAATTACTCATTACATCTATAAACAACTCTTGGTAAATGTTGTGTCATTGGTTGCGTCAACAGTACATTCGAATCCCCTTCTGATTCCGGTTTGATAATATTCACATTCACACTTATTGTTTACTATATTAATCATTTGCTAGAAACTTTGTTTCTAATAAAGTAAATTTTCATAATGTCATTTGTCAGAATCATCGAAATCCGTAAATAACATCACTTGTCATCCGAATCACCCCCCACAAAATTAAACTGCTATTAGAAAGTAGGTTAGGTTAGGTTAGAATAGTGTTCTGGGAACCTTTGGTGCCGCATAACGTCGATTGTCCTAAATTTTTTTGGCCGACAATATTTGGTATCATGTTAAATGGTATACTACTCGTTTAGCCTATTTAATTTTGTGCGTACACATTTAAAACAACTTCACCATAATATTTATCCTATTTTAGGTACTCGAACGTCGAATCACCTAAAATTTAATAATCCTAATGTAACGAACATTAGGATATTAATATTGTTTTTTCTACTTCTCCAACAATTAATTTCCATTGCGCCTACATTTGTCATGTCTGAAATTTCATTCAAGAAGGCATATTAACAAGAGGCAAAATATTTTAACAACTGGGTGAATGGCTTAAAAAATATGTTCAAGTAATAAACCAGGGTAAAACCAACTTGGATTGGTTAGGTTTCTAGGCTAGGGCGGAGTGAAAAGCGTTGTCAAAAAAATACGTATGTATTTTTAATTTAATTAATTGTTTACACATCCTCATTTTCCCAAATCTAAAAAAGAAGGGACGGGGGGACGATTCGCCCCCTACATTAAAAAAGAACAAATTGTAGTTCCCCACCCTAAACTGGGTAGGTTCGTTAGGTACCTTCTTTTACTTTGAGCAGAAATCAAGCCCCGCGCAGCGGGGCTTCGTCGACCGGTTCCCAGAGGGCCGTTTCTCGAATGCTTGTAACTTTTAATAATCGTAGCTAGTATTTGAAAAAACTGATAATTACTGATGGCATTTGAATATTCCATTAAATAACATTATTCAGAATCAGAATCAGAATATATTTATTCGTTTAACATAGGTACAATATAAAGGTCTCAAAGTTTGTTACGAAACACTATGTTAGGCGTACGAAATTATAGTCCGTGGGCTAGTCGGCCTGAAATTAGAAAACGGTATAATTTGGGGGTACCAAGTGTCCTTTTTTACAGTAGTTAGACATATTCATAAGGATGTTAAAAAAGTTTGATAGACATCTCAAAATGGTAGCTAATAGGCATACGGGCTATTTCAAGATTTCCGTTGTATGACAGGTATGGTTAAAATTAGGAGGTACACATTTTCCTTTTCACGGCTGTTAGGTAAGCTTATAAAAACGTCAAAAATGCAAGATTGCCATTTATAAGTGCTACCTAACAAAAATGGGGGCCAATCAAAGATGGTGGATCTCAAGTTTTACAAAATCAAGTATATCTCGAGAACTATTAAATATATCTAAATACTCTCTGAACAAAATTAAAGGCATATCTGTAAGCTTCAAATTTTGCATATACACCATATTGCTAAAACCAACCAATAATTAATTATGACCAAATTTATGAAAATTTCGTGATTTTGATTTTTTTTGTGTCGTGTTTTTACATAGTAGTCATGACGCTAGAAAAATTAAATATTTTTTTAAAGATAGTGTATTTAATAAGCTTTAATTTGATGTATATAACTTGTTGGCGGTGTTAAAAGACCCATAAAAAATATTTAAATGAATTGTAGTCATAATCTTTGTTGAATAGATTGCTGATGCTTATTTTGTTTAAATTTTAGAAGTTTCTTGTACATAAAATGAAATAAATAATATAAGTCATGGGGTTTACGCAGCAGGCGATCAGATGTTTTTTTGATAAGTGTTTATGTTAAATGTACATATTTTTAGCTTTGCTATGTAAATTATTAGTTTTATCCAAGTTTTAATTTACGATTCGGTTTCTTAATTCGTGTTTGTTTAAAATTAATTTAGAATAAGTTTATGCAATAATGGAAAATATACGGATTTTTTCAGTTTAAATCTACATGTTACATAGGTACAAAAAGTGTCCAACAGTGACCAGAAAAGGCTTTTTCCCCTCACTAGGTCGTAAAACGCTCGTTTATCCTTTAATACGAGCGGGTAAAAACGCTTTTTACCAACTTGTGAATAAAGTAATTTGACGTTGCTCTAATTCCTATAGCCCCCTACTGCCTACTGCCTAGTATAAGTGGATCTGTATGACCGTAGTAAACATACGCAATCGGAGCTCACATGTTAAATTGGCGTTTCTCATGGGTGACTTTGTAAGCCATTGGCTATGTTTAAGTTCCAGAAGTAACTCTTTTCTACGATACGTTTCGACATTGAGTTTTAAATGGGTTCTTTGAGTTAATTTACATTTGGATGAGATTTGTAATTATATTTCCTCGCGATAGTGAGGGGAAAAAAGTTGTATTACACTTGGCGGCAAAGTTTGTTCAACTCTCGTGCCTTGAGACCTTCGCAATGCTCAAGATTCCAGTTTTTGAACCACTCGCTACGCTCGTGGCTCAATTTTGGAATCTTTCGCTAGCTCAGGTCTCAATATTGGCACGACAGTTAAACAACAACTTTGCCCCCTTGTATAATAAATAACTATTGATGATGATGATGAAAATCGTGATGCTATAATATTTTTTATATTGCTAAGTTACTTATATCAACAAATAGTATGATTTGGTTTGGATAGTGATCTAAATATTTATAATCTGCTATTTGTCTCCGCTTCTTTTTTAAGTTTTTTGGTCCTGCAGATTTTGTTAAAGCATTTTGATAATTTTTGGTTATAGCCAGTGCCGGATTTACCAGTAGGCCAAGTAGGCCATGGCCTAGAGCGGCAGATTTTAGGGGCGGCAGAATTGGCTACAAAAAAAATTTTTTTTGGTGTCAATTATATAATTTGGCACATTTTACAAGCGGCAGAGTAGAAGCGAACTTTTTTTAAATATCTATAAAATAATGTATCCCCTCATACAAAGTGAGTGATTAGTAGAGTTCAATAGCATGGAAAAGTCAATTTTAACCAACATACTTGTACAGTGCTTTGTAATGAAAATTAATAGCAATATGCGACTCTACCCTTGCCACACAAACTCTAGAAAGCGGTCCTTGAATTTGAAAAATGAAGAAGTTCTAACAAAAATTAAAAATCTGTCTCAGCATAATTAAACCATTCAATAAATTTCAACTGGGTTTTATAGTCAATTTAAATTATTTTTACTACGCTCACTCGCAAACAACAAATAAATCAATATATTGATTTAAACTTTCGCGATTATCACTCATATTTTAATGACAAACGGGTCTTAATCGTGTCAACTTACGTTTAATTTTATCCTGACGTTTCGTGCATGACGTCACAGGCAGACTGGCGAGAAAATGTATTCAAACCTTCGAGCTGCGCGGGTTTTTCGAACTACCCGCACTTGGTCGTGATTATTCACTTCTAGGCTAGGGTTGTCACTAAGCCTATACTCAACACTCCTTTGAAACAACCTTTATGGCTTTGAAATGGATGGATGTTTCACCACACTTACATTTGTAAATCACGGGATTCTACGACGAGATTCCTTGCCCCTCATTTTGATTAAAATTCCGATGTTTCTTAATTTCAATAGCTTCACGTACTTTTCGTCTATGATGTATACGTTCGGTTGAGAGGACTTTCGGGTTATGGAGCTTAATCCAGTGGTTTGGTCCGGATTCCAACAAATGCTCGGCCACAGCAGACTTATTAGTTTGACGCTTTTTAACAGCCGTGATATATATATATTATGTTATGTCCCTTGACCCTTTCCGCTACTGTGCGTTTGGTTTCCCCAATATAGGAACTACCATAGCTAATAATCAAGACCAAGTGCGGGTAGTTCTAAAAACCGGCGCAGCTCGAAGGTGTTGATACATTATCTCGCCAGTCTGCCTGCGACCACGGGCTTAACGTCATGCCCGAAACGTCAGGATAAAAATAAACGTAAGTTTGCGCGATTACGATCCGTTTGTCAATCAATATTACAATAAAACCACAAGTCAATATTATACGGCTTTAAAGTTATCTGATAATTAACAATTATAGAAAATAACCTTTAGTTCCATCTTGTAGCCAGGAATATTTTTCTCACATGGAAGCCAGCTATGAGCTACCAAACCTGGCTACAAGATGGGACTAAAAGTTGTTTTCTTTAATTGTTAATTATCAGATCAATTTAAAGCCAAATAATAATGTTTTCTGGTTTTATTGTAACATTGATTGATTTGTTGTTTGCGAGTGAGCGTAGTAAAATAGTACGTTGTGCATCAAGGGAGGTAAGTATGGAATTACTAACGAGAGTGTTAGAAGCCCGACGCCGTTAGGCGGAGGGCTTTTATGACTCGAGTTAGTATTCCGCTTACCGACCGTAATGCATACAATGTTTTTCATCACACTTGCAAACAAAAAAAATAGTTTTAAGTAAATAACATTATTAAATGACGTACTGACATTTCTATTACTCCCTAGGGAATATCACTTTTCTATTACTCCCGCTGCGCGCGCAAACAATGGCGCGCTTAAGCAGCAAGTGTGATGAAAATAATTTTATTAAATATAAAAACCGAGTTGAAATTTATTAAATGGTTTAATTATGCTCAGACTGATCTTTAGTTTTTGAATGTTAGAACTTCTTTATTTTCCCAATTTAAGGACCGCTATCTAGACTATCTAGAGTTTGTGTTATAAGGGTAGAGTCGTATATTATTATTAATTAGTACCCCAGTCTCTTCGCATAAACTCTAATCTACCACTGTATGTCACTGGGTCACTGTATGTTGGCTAGGCGTCCATCCCTCCACTGGCACACCAGCTAAAAGTTCGCGTACAGTACAAAGTAAGAGAAGGCCTGCTACCGCGAACACCGAAATTCGTAAATTTCGGGGATTTGTCTCCGTCATCGTCACTCTAATGACGCCTTCAATGCCCGAAATTTGAAATTTGCGGATTTCGTAGTTCGCGGTAGGGATGCTGGATTTCCTTTCCTGCCACGAACGCTCCGGAACCCACACACGACTGTGAAATGAAATACCTGCCAAAGTGTCCAAGTGTTCCTAAACGACTTATGTACGAAGCTTTTTTTACGTTTCGACTTTCTTCGTAATTTTCCTAACAAATTATTCAAATTAGCACAGTGGATAGGGGCGGCAAAATATAAATGGCCTACAGGCGGCAAATTTCTAAATCCGGCACTGGTTATAGCTCTGTTAAGCAATTAGTTCACAAAATACATGATGAAAAAATGACTCATGACAGTCAAAACCCTGACTAAACCCATAGTTTTTTTGAAGTTTACAATTTTAGCTCTTATAAATAAATCGTGTCTTGTGTCCGGTGGGGTGAGGTGTTTTGGGGTGTTCGGCTTTAATAATTGTCCCATGGTTGCGGTAGGAGCCAACTAAGAAAATATACCGGATGATAGGCAACAGCATTTTCCGGTGAGCTACAATAGTACATTGTGTATTTAGGGCGGTAAGTAAGTATTTGCACGAGTTCATAATTCTTGTACCGCCCGTGGTACACACAATGTTTTTCATCACACCTGTGATGCAAAAAAGTAAATAAAACAATATATTTTCACAAAACTACTCTAAAATGGTCTAAATCAGGGATGACTTAATTTCATCATTTTCATAAAAGAAATCTCGGCGCGGCGCGCGGCGTGCGCCGGACCGCGCTAGTGCGACGTAATGTTGTATGAAAATCCTTAACGGCCTACTAGGACGTAATGACGCACCTACGGCCCGCATCACCGCAGCGTATTGGCGCACTTACCGAACAGGTGTGATGAAAAGAAAACTGCAAGCGCCAACCCGCCTGCCTGCATAGCGTAGTGTGTATGGCAATGGGCCCCTAGTGCCCGAAATCATGACGGACAAGAAACATAATATGTTCAATGATGGTTCTGTAATCAATAAAATAAAGACCGCTAATTATTACCGAATCATCAGGGTCTTACTAAATATCAATGTTAAACCTTTAAATGGCAATGTATAGTTCGGGAAATATTATTTGACCGACTCTTATCTTACTTACGACCTTTTGTTTTGCGTCATTAACAATAGAAAAGTTCTCGACTGCTGATTGTCTAGTAAGTGTTAACGGAAAACAAAAGGTCGTAAGTAAGATAACAGTCGGTCAAATAATATTTCTCGAACTATATACATCACAGTACATAGTTTTCGACCCATTTTTTGTATTTTTTTAAAACACAATTTTCTGCTCTACACAATGACGACGAGGCTAGAGCGCACGATTTTTTAAAATTGGCTAATTTAAGGGTTAAACTTGAAACTCGAAATCTACGCTCTGACCCACTCGAACCCATATTAAAAACCCAAAAGCTTTCAATGCAAGCTCTTTGTTTGCCCAAAGAATTTGGCTGCATTGGACGAGTTAGGGTAAACTCTCCACAGAGTAGGATGTTTAGTTTAGTCCGAATCGTAATAAAGACAGACCACAGAAAACCAACCAAAATCTTAAGCCTCAGTCTCTGTAGAAAGATATATAAATTACTGAGAGCTTGGAATTGCATATGTATTGGTATTGTGTTTTTACAATGCATTGTGTTGCATTGTTCGTATGTTTTCTCGACTGTTATACTGTCATCATTAGATTAATAATAATAAACCTAATTGTAAAGATATAAGGTCTACCTTAGGAGTAAATATTATTTACCAAGAGCGTGGAATTACATTTGTACTGGTGTTACTAAAATAAATGTATTATTATGTATACTCGAAGTTGTTGACTCGTACTACAGTGTACCTAGGATAAGAAGGCTAATTAGGTAGGTTGAAATGCGAGAAACAGGTCGACCGCCGAATCCAACTCGATTTTTCAGCCTTGCGCAAACTATGCAATGTATTTTTGTCGGACATATGCCTCAGTGCCTCAAACCGAAGGTATTCAATCAATGTGTGTTACCAGCATGAAGTCATGACTTACGGTACCGAAACGTGGTACACTATCAGCATCATCTCAAAACTAGAAACCGCACAGTGAGGTATGGAGAGGGCTACGCTCGGTGTTTCTCTGCGTGATCTAATCCGAAATGAGGAGATCCCTAGACGCACTAAAGTCACTGACATGGTCCTTGGGATTAGCAAGCCGAACTGGCCTTTCAGTCACACTGAACGCATAGCAGATGGGGTAGACAAGTGCTTGAGCGCAGACCACGCTTGTACAAAGTCTGTATAGGACGTCCGACCACAAGTTGTACAGACTGTTGACGCCGGATGCTGATCGCTTCCAATCGGTACAAAACTAACAATACTCACATTGACTCACGAATGAAGATCAGAGGTTCGTCGATCAAGATATCGGCGTCTGTATTTTATTGTCGCTTCAGCAGCAATGCAAAGGAGGAGGATGTTGTTGTCTATAGGACAGATAAATGTTGAATTGAAATAGTAATATCACACGTAAAAATTCTGAAGGTTTTGTGTTAAGGGTCGGATAGATGTGGGAAATTTTTCAGATTCTGTCAAATTTCCCCATTTCGCACACACACGCACTTCACGCACACTACCTCATTTTACCGAGTGGGGTCATTGAACCTTGGTGATTTTTTTTAATGAAAGCGGCCGAGTTTGTAATTTATCACTACCTCTTTTGAAAAATTACACTTGTCAAAGTACTAGATGGTAAAAAAGATAGAGAGGGATAGATTTTATAAGACTATCCTTGTCTTTTCGAGTCGTCTCAATGCAATGCAAAAGACAGATTTAATAGGAAGAAGATAAAATGAGTGTTTTAAATCGACACGAGCTAGGAATTTCCTTTTCGCACGTGTATCATACGACGTTTTTAAGTACAGATGGCCCTCTGAAGTTTCGACCTGACAAGAAATGAGCCATTTCTCGCACTAGTGCGGCAAAAATCTGTACTAAAAATGGATTTTCAGTACAGATCAATCAATTTGTTAGTCATCATCAGATATATCTGAACGACCACGGCACTCAAAAATATTTGAGCATGCACACGAACGCTATGATAATAGCAGCCTGCTCAGACATTTATGAGCACCCTGGCCGCTCCGCTATATCAGATGGTGACTGTACAGCATCGTATTCTGATTAGGAAATAGTAAGAGAAAAAAATCTGTGTTAGAACAAAATGGCTTGGTTCGATAGTATGCCTGTTTGACCAACTGGTTGTAAGGCAAGCCATTAGTTCACTATAATAAAAAAAACTATTTTTCTGATCAGAACACGATACTGTTGAATATAGGGCCCTAAGTATTCACTATCACCAGCTTTTCGTAGACATTCAACTTTCCCACTGCTATTTGCGCCAAACGCACAAGAGTCCACCAACTATTGCAGTGCCAACGACGCACATTTGCGAGTCCATACCTACTAATTTGACATTTACAGAGGTAAATATTCTAAATTTATTTATTTTTTCTTTTTGGAGATTATTAAGAAGTTAAATATACCTGAATTTTTTTTTAATGAGATTAATAATTGTATAGATGTAATGCACAATCTCTTATTTTCGTATATTGAAGAAAAAACCCGATTCTATCTTCTCCACAATTCGCGTCAGTGCAATGGTGAAGTAGTTTCCGTGAAAAGCCAAATGAATGGAATTATGCATTACATTTGTATAATTATTAATGTGACTTACCAGCAGCTATCAGGTTTAAGGGAGCTTATTTTACAAAATTAAATAGCATTCATTATAAAAATAAAAATGCACATAAGTAAAACATTAAGGCATTTATTATATTATCTTAAACGGTAATCAGTACTTTATTTCAAGAATTACAATTACAACTGTAAATTGAAGAATTACAATTACAAGAAAATAGTATATCTTAAAAAAAATATTACATTTACTAATTTAAATATTAGATGACATATAGGTACTAAATAAATAAGCAATATCGAAGTTTACCAACGGTGGAATTTGGAGAGTTGTCCTCAGTTTTGCGGCTGTTGCCTAAACCACTCGGCCACTCCAGTGGTTTATCCTCCTAAGTCCCAAGTGCCTTCTAAAAGAACAAAATGGCGTTCATCATTAAGTCCTGGGTAATAAAATTTTAAAGGTCGTTCAATCACAATGTAAATATTAATACCATGACGTCAGGACTTAACAATGGTCGCCATTTTTTGTTCTTTAAAACGCCACCTCGGTCTTTCTGACTAAAAATATTTAAAAGGCCCGGGCCTTAGGAGGTTGAGCATCAGCCACTAAAGCTGAGGACGTCGGGTTCAAATTCCACCTATGGCTTTGGCTTTGGTAAGCTTAGGTATTTTTTCTGTGGTATATGGCATCAAATATTTAACTTTATATAGGTACATCGTAGTGTTACTACCTACTTAAAAAAAAATAACTTAAAAAATATTTTATAAAATAATTTGAGTTGTTCCACAAAAATTGTAACCGTTATAATGGCGGGACCAGATCCTGAATTCGATCGATTCATATTGCATTATTTATTAGTACTGAATTAGTACTATTTGGTACCTGTTGTAAAAAAAATTGTACCTCTGTCATACGAATAAAAAATTTAATTTAACTGAGGGATCGGAACCGGTGTTTACACTCACCACATTATTGTAAGATTTATTTTATTATATTTCAAGTATAATCAACAAGAAGAAAAAATATAGTAATACGTAATAGTTTCTTTCAAACCGCAATGACATCCGTTGTTTTTTTCGTTGCTTAGCAACCACGGTCGTAATTGTGCCTATAGGGCGGGCGGCTGGATTTAAAAAATCGCAAATAGGTGAATAGTGGTACTCGCTTTATATATCGTAAATAAATAAAGCGTTTTTACTAAACTTCTCAAAAATAATATAAACACTACAAGCTTACTCCATTCCACGGATACATATTAATACCATAGGTACAAATAATTCTCCAGTTGACAAACAAAACTAACTAAAATAACAAATACGTCATCGAAATAAAGCTCGTATCTCAGTTCTGATTCAATACTGACATACGAGGTTGCTAAGAGTAGTGACAGTTTTGGCTAGCAGATATATATACAAAAGTGAAAAATTTATATCCAGCTGTGGCCATAAATTCATGCATATTATTGATATTATCTAATATTCAAATCGTATAATAACAAGAATAAAGAAAATACGAATAAATAACTAGGAATATATTGAAATTTACGAATTGAAACTAGTAGGTAGGTACCTTTTGTGTCCGTATTGATAGAGTCCTGTGCCACTCAGCGAATCCTTCAGTATTTTTAAGTATTTATCAGTAAAGCGTACGTGCCATTTCTGGAAAGAGAATATAACTATAATATATAAATAAATCATTGTAGTTTCAAACCAAAAACCAATAAGTTACGTTTCCGAACTTATTTATGTGCAGTTCAGCTTATTTTGTGTGCCGTAGCCGCAGTTTCCATGATACGACTGCCGGTCAGACATCACAATCTAAAGCTGAGCTTAAAGTTTATGTACTTTGTAGTTCGCGAGGATATGGTTTTTACTGTTATACTATAACTTATTTGAATAAATAAAAAATAAGACGCATAATATTTTCTTCGGTTACCGCGAGGATTACACATGAAATAAAACTATGAAAACAGTCATCCGCAGACCACGAACCCTGTAAAGTGTTCGAAACGTCGGAAAGATATTAAAATTAGTTAATATACGCGAGTTTATCAGTTTTCATATTTTTATTTCAAAAATAATTTACTTTCCATATTGAATGTACTGAGAAGATGCGGTATATACTTTCTTACCAAGAAATCGCGGCCGCAGAAATTGCGGTGGCGATGAGCACAGATTTTATTCCACTAATCAACCATTAATTAAAGACTCGTATCACTTTGAATATGTATACCTACTAATATAATTATATAACAAACATATTCTATCTTTCTTATTATTATTATAACTAAATTGACATCCTATCGTTTTGACTTCTAGCCGTCACATGTGTTTTCAAATGACGTATTTTGTTGCCAGAGTATAGAAAATAAACTCCATTACAGCAAATCGTATCCGTAAACTTTTTTCATTTTTAATCGTTTTTGCGAATGTAACTTATACGTGTTCGGTAGTATTGAGTTTTATTTAGAATCAGTTGTTATAGTTTTCTTGTGTTCCGTCATAAAAATAACAAGAAACTTAAATAAATGATGGGGTTCGAAAGAATTTCTTCGTTCTGATTTTCCCTACTTATTTAAAGATACTTTGAGTACTGGCATCCCTTGACGTATATGTATATGATTTTATGTCATTTTGAATGTCAAAAAGAGCTGTCAACGGGAGCGATTTGGCGTGCGTCCGACCTCGAGGAGGCGCTCGCGCCATCTGAGTCAAAGGAGAATTTTGACTCGTGTCGCCATTTGTATGGAGAATATACGCAATTTTAAATGAAGGATTAAATTTCTTCGTTGTCTTTATGAGGAAAAATATGAATATGCCCTGATGCACTAATTCAGTTATCTGGCTTTTAAATTAACATGAATATTTTATGCCTGTTAAGAACCCGGTGGTGATGTAAAAATTTCACAATTTGGGCGATGATACGACTTTTACACATTAACTGAACACCCAAGGTCGGCGTCCGCATGTATCTGCAAGAATTCCACCGAATTATGAGCCCTATTGTAATGAAACTAGGTACAATTTTGTTTGAAGAGTTGAATACAATTTAAACAACACTGCAGGTGCGCGACGATACCTAGAAATGTGCGAACGCTGTTTAGGCACGCTATAAAAAGTATTGATACTTGAATACCTTTAATGTAAATTTGAAATTTTTGGTCGATTTTAATTTAAATGAAAGTTCAAGATAATTTTGTATTAAACATTTATTGTATATTTTATATGTCTTTTTATAAATTATTTATACTTTTGACACTTATTATGTGTACATACATCTTCTATTACATATTATATACAAACCATTAGCGCACAACCGAATCAACTGGGGCTAGGCACTTGAAATAAACACCAGAACTTCTTAATTGACAGATTAATTGTTTTGAAATGTAATGTATCATCATCATCATCATCATCATATCAGCCGAAAAACGTCCACTGCTGAACATAGGCCTCCTCTAAAGATTGCCACCATGACCGAGTATGCCATGTAATGTATGAGATGATATGTAGATTATCATTGCATACCAATAAACTCTATATAAGTTTTTAAGCTAACATAGTCATTCACATTATTAATTAGTATGACTTAAAACGGGGTATTTACCATGTAAATTGCAATTATTGAGCACCCGATATTTCGGCATTGACATGCTGCGAGTTATAGTTGTGGTCTACCTACATACCCCATTATGACCTAGCCCTACCCTACCCTAGTGCCATATAAAAAAAAATGTCACATAAAAAAGGTCAGGCTATAATGGGTTAAAAGTAGGGCTCGCGGTCGTGTCCGGGTTTCGTGTCAACGTTTCTCATACCCGTGTTCGTGTTACACGTACACGGGTTTCTGGCCCGATTTACACGGTTAATTAAAGTCCGTGTAAATAATACCCGTCTGCACGGGTACACGGGTATTATTTACACGGACCTTAATTACCCGCGGGTTCGGGGACGTCCTTGACGAGAAGCCGTGTATGCATAGAAAGTCTGTTTTTTAAGGGTAAAGTTTTGTACCGAAGGATGGATCGTGAGACTTAAGAGCTATAGTACAAATGGATAGAAAAGCGGAATGCTAATTGTGTCAAATAGACCTTATTGCGTAACAGATAGAGTCGAAATTTATAAAAACAAAAAAAAGCTATGTCGGCTGACCTTTCCTGAACACGTTTGTTTTATAGTGTCGAACGAAGCTGCAGGTTACATTCAATAATATACCTTATTTGCATTTGCTCAAATTATTTCGAACCCGTTCGGTTCGGTCTTAAGTACCCGGGTACCCGGGTAGCACGCGGATTCGTGTAAACGGTATCCGTGTATTGGACACGGACACGGGTACCCGGCGGGTTCGTGTAATTCGGGTTCTTAGTACCGTCGGGCTTAAGAACACGGGTATCCGGTTAGGCGGTTTACACGTGTACCGTGAGCCCTAGTTAAAAGCTGCATGTTCTCAATGGCATTGATCTACATTTACGAGGATCGATAATTTCTGGTAAGAAGCACTTGTAATAATAATCCACCAAGCGATTTTTCATTTTCGTCTCCCAGAAATTATCGTCCCTTTTAATGAGAGCTATTTTCATTGGGAAATCGGAGCCCGTCCAAACGCCAAATAAGCATGTATCTTTCTTTGTTATGTGTAGCTGTCCCTGAGCCTGGTAATACCAGTCATGGGAAGTATTAACAACCATCTGTCCTTTAATACATTTCCAAAAATTTATTTTTTTGGCAGTTATTGCGTCATCGACGCTCATGCCAAATGCTGTTTTGGGACATTTAATTTCGACAATGCCGGCATCATAGACAGCATCTGGGGACGCTCCCAAAAAGAAGAATTTTTCGTCGATGTACAGCCCGCACTTGCGTACAATAATTGCCTCTTGTTTTGCTAGTTGCAAAAGAGCGACTGGTTCGTTCTTCTTGCCATGAATTATTGCAGGTACATGATCTAGGCAATACTTGTATAGCATAGCTTGGACCAGTGGTGCAGAA
The DNA here is from genome assembly GCA_025490895.1 of Thaumatotibia leucotreta. Taxonomy (NCBI): domain Eukaryota; kingdom Metazoa; phylum Arthropoda; class Insecta; order Lepidoptera; family Tortricidae; genus Thaumatotibia; species Thaumatotibia leucotreta. The sequence goes on along the minus strand of JALPQI010010009.1, from coordinate 19,362 downwards.
CTAATTGCAGCTTTTCTTTTGCACACTTTTCCGAAATTTGACGCTGTGATCATGTCCCGCCTTAACTCATGCCATAAAGCGCATTCGGCTTGTAGCTGCGTCTGCTTTTCTATGCTGCTAATGTCAGCCACTTGTTGCTTGACGTGGTTTATATACTCGACCTGTGAAAAAAATTTTTATTGAGAAGTAGATACTTTAAGTAATACTTAATATTATAACAAAATACTCGGAAGTAACCTTCGCAGTTTCGTAATGTTCAGGTGTCATGTCCGGTTTTTGGCAGATTTCCCCGTAGTCTGCATGTTCAGTAGCAAAATCTATCCGCCGCTTGGGTTTCCACACTTTTTTGAGAGAGTTTTTAATTCTCTTACTCTTCTCAAAACGTTTCACAGCTACAGACGGACTTTTTGTGGTAACTGATTTAAATAACGTGCTAATAGGAGCACCAGTATTAAAAGCGACCACTGCAGCATAGCACCTTGCGGCATAGGAATTTTTTAGAGAGTAGTTGACACGTTTGCCTCCAACGTATTTAGCGACCATGGCATTGAACTGCTCTGCTCTATTATTATTGAGGTTATGCAGTAGACTTTTTGCATGGTAGGCTATGGCACTTGCATTAGCTGAAAGCCGTTTCAGAAGCGTTGGCACGTGTGGCGCATAATTTGGTTCCAGTCTTTTTACATTCGTACAGTAATAGCTTTCGCACTTGCTGTGGTCGCCGAAAATATGTTGGGGGCTGTTCAGGATATCCTTCTGTAGTTTCTTAATTTTCTCTGCTATTGGTGAGTTCTCAGCTTTTCGGAACCTTACTGCTGCTTTGACTGCAACCCGTAGACGGTTAATTCGTTCATTGGAAAGCAACTTTCTCTGGTCGAGGGGAATCGATGTATCCTTTTTCAAACTCATGTTTTTTCCGTTATAGTTTCTTAGAAGATGGTTGGAACACTCAATCTTTTGCACAGTGACGGTATTATAGGGTCTTGCGTCCAATATATTTTTATACGTACTGGCGTCACCATCTGCTATTAAATATGAATATATCAGATGTCGATCTTTTTCTGACTTTTTGAACCCTTCAACAATGGCAGCCTGCTCCATGCTTGTCGAGGAACCTGTAAATAAGTTAATTATATATCAGTACACAACGACATAAACTGTAAATTTAAAACGGAAAATATCAAATAAATTATTTGTGTGCGCAATGAAGTGTAGGTAGTTGTATTGTAATATATATGAATCACACACCTTTGTGATTTATTGTGCATTGATGTTTTGGTGCTTCTTGATCCTTACTTTTTGCCCTCATACAAATGATACAATATTTGTTCTTGACACCGATGTGTAAAACTTTGCCAGTATTTGCCCCGATAATAGCACCAACACCCGACAACGAGGAGTAATTGGTCTTATATGAACGCTTACTCCAACAGGCGTCCGCTGTCACGGGTATCTTCGGTATACCTGTCACAGTCTTTTCAGTGGCCATTTCTGCTTCTTCTTCAGCGGCATCCTTCATTGTAGTCTCTGCGGTGTCCTTCCACCAATCATGCAAATCATCGTGGCATTTTTTATATTGTTGAAAATTCATTGTGGGTAAGTTAAGTGTAGATGCTAGTTCGTTTAAATTTGCCAGACCGCACCCAATCATGATTGTACCAGCAACAGCAGCATGATTAACATCAATAGGGCTATTTTTTTCGCTGCTATTTATTTGAAATTTACTTCCACACATAGAACACTGCATGGTGAAAGTAGAAAATAATGCATGCCGAACTTCCTTAACAAATTTTAAATGGTTCAACTGGCAGTTGAATTTTAAGCTATGTCTTGATATTTCAAGGAGTTGGTCGATAAGGTATTGCATGGTGTAATGGCAACATATCCCATAGGTTAATTATTATTTCTAGAGATATGTCTTCTTACTTATGACAATGGAACACACCAAATGATGGACACACTTTCTAAAACATAACGTAATAAAATAACATTGCATTTCTTTATCTTATGAAAGACAATGCGCATTTCTAAGGAACAAACCCATTAAGACCCTGTCTATTTTTTTAGACGGAATAAACTTTTGCGCTTTGAATTCCACAGAATCGCCCAGGACCACTTAAACATGTGGAAACGATTACAACCAAAGACGCTTGACTACAAGGCACAATAACAACATCGTAGCGTCAGACAAGGAAAGCGCCACATGCTGCCAAAGGTGTGACAGAGAGGCTAAATCAACCCCGGATACCTATCTACGTGACGCTCGCCGCCCCGCCATTTTGCAACTAAAAGATCTACGATGCGTTTGCGCAGTTTTCGAAAGTCAAATCCTTATATCAATGTTTATAAAGTCGGAAATAGATATAAGTAGCGATAAGATAATATTGTAAAGGTTTTCTTTAGGGAAATGTGTAGTGTATGGAGGGCACTTCGATTACAGCCGGGAAGAATGCGGGTCGCGCAGTTCTGTAACAGTTTCGATATTTTTGGAATATTATTAGATTAATTATCTAAATCGTACATTAGAATCAGTGGTTGCCGATCCAGTATTCACAGCTAAGTGTTTTATTACCAATTGTGTCGTGTGCATTCTAAATAATATATGTAAATCATATTTCATTAATTAAATTGGTTTAAATAATATAGGTACTTTAAGGTACTTTGTAAATAATTGGTTACATTAATATTGACCACTTTTATGATAATAACTGAGTACACACGACATACCTTTTATGATTGTTTTGATTGTCCTTGTGTGATATTTGTGTATAGAATTATAATATTGTGTTGGGTTCGATTCCCGATATTTAAATACCTAAGACTTGAGTAAGTGATTATGACATTGTTGTACTTTTAAGTCATGATCGAAGATTGTACGTCACAGTGTAGATCAGTAATGTCTTACTGATCCATTTATGTGTTGTTCTATAACCACTGTGTATAATTTAACATTGTAATTATCAGATTATGACTGATCTTAATCATGATAATATTTAAACGAGTTCGATCCTCGTTCAATTGATATTAGCCAAAGAACCTTATATTGGATTGTTTTACAAACAGGGGGTTCGAATCCCAATTTACTGATATTTCTGAGAACAGGCTAACATATTGTGGACACTTAATGTTGATGTCAATTTAATATATAACAGACTTATTTCTGTGTGTATGGAGTCCTTAAATATAATTGAATTTTCTGAGTGTTATATTATACATTATTGTCTTGGAATTTTCATTCAAGAGGTTGTATTTGTAATTAATGTTACGGTGTAATGTAATAATTATTATTATTTACTTAGCATAAATAATACTTGCTTTTGCCGGGTTTTTCTGGGTTTCCCTGGTTTTAGCAAAATATATTGAATTATGTTCCCAGAAAAGGAAGGTGTTTAGGTACTTTTGCTTTGTGTAAATTTAAAGAAGTAGTTTTATTTGGTATGATAGTAATTGTTAATTTTCGTAATAGTCTAGTAATCTTTAATGAGGTTAAAGATTTTGTTATGTATTTAAAACTTAATAGATCGAATAGGAACACACCTTTCCTTACTAATTTGCGATAATATATTTCAATTTTATAAATCGCCATGTGACTTATCAATCAATACCCCTACTTACCTCAGACCTTACTTATTACTAGCAATTATTTTCACAACTATTTGATTCCCTTAAGAAATAAAGTCGAGCCCGAATTAAATAAACGTCAGATACCATTACACGTGGCGCCGCGTGACCAAGGATCTAGATTTTGTGTTATTAATACATTTTAATGTAACACAACTAGAAAAGGACTTGTAATTACTTAAAAAAAAAAAAAAAAAAACACAACGTAGGACACTTTAAATTAAATATGACGATCACAATTTTATTTCAATTATACAACAAAGGGAAAGGTTTTACTTATAGCCGAATGATCTGAGAGGGGTATATTTATTTTGATCAATATAAATTCTCAAAATTTTAATCAAATATTAAATTTATAATTATTTGATTTATTAAATCAATCATAATATGCGAACAGTCTGAGAGGGGTATATTTAGTTATCGTTAAATGTGTGATTACTTATAAGTAATTATTTCAGTGTGTTTTACAACATATAATTTGTTGAGTGAGGATTCCAAGACTTTTATTTAGAAATTTAAATGCTATTGAAATTATTTTGTGTGTTCCATTGACTAAATTAGTTAGGTAGATAACGACAGTGTGTGATGATATTTTAGTGTATTATATTTTATAAGTATTGATTTGGATAGGGTTAATTTTATTTAGCATTAAGCATGTCGGCAAAACGTAGCTTAAGACGTAGTAGTAGGTGTCGTACAGGACTGTCTTCAGAAGTTAATGTATCTCCGACACTTGATGTTAGCAGTTGTAGAAAGAACAACATTGTAATAATTCAGCCTTCAATAGAAAAGCCCATTTTTCGTGGAATGGGAGACTCTAACCCGATGCAGTTTATACAAAAGTTACGTAAATATATAAACTTTTTAGGTGCACATGAAAGGGCGTTAGATATCGCAGTAGAATGTTTGACAGAGCCAGCTCTAAACGTTATGGGACTTAGTAGTAAAAACTGGCGAAGCTTAGATGATTTTGAGACTGATTTTAAACGTCGTTATTGGAGTGAACGACAACAAATGATTGAATTCACTAAGCTATTAAATGGGTCGTATAATCCTTGTGGCAAATTATGTATGTACGAATATTTTGCTAGCCTGATGGAGGTCGTTGGTAATTTTACTATACCGTTTGATGAAAGACTTTTAATTGATTCGGTAATGCGACATTTTCCGAAGCAGATTCAACAGTTATGGTTTTGTTTAGGTAGTAAAGCAGAAAGAAACATTTCATCAACAATCGATTTTCTTTTTGGTCTAGATCAGATTGACAAAGGTACAAGTCAAAACGGTTCCATTAGCCGTGACAGTAATAGTACAGTTATCAATAATAATACACGACAACATTCACAGAGCAGGAGTAATAATTATGCGCTAGCTAGAGGTTCATTTAAGGTAGCCTCTGCTGAAAAACAACGGAGAAAGTATAGACCCAGGTGGATGAGGAGACTCTGGCGAGAACGGGGTATTAATGTAGATACAGATAATTTTACTCAAGGGAACGCTAATGATCTATAGAATAAATATTGATTTTGGTTACATAAGATCCAGGTTCGAATCCTGCGTAAGAAATTCAAGTATAATCTAGCATAAATATTTACTCTATATTGTATAGATACCTAACCATACTATACATACTCGTATATACATTTCAGGGTACAAAGAGAAGGGTTTAAGTTTAATATTCGTCTAAAACCGGCTAACAAGCTGTGCATTACAGACGACTAATCAACGTTGAAATTCCAAATCACTCTAACATACGTCTAAAAACCGGCTGAAAAGCTGTGCGTTACAGACGACTAGACAACGTTGAAATTCCAAATCACTCTAACATACGTCTAAAAACCGGCTGAAAAGCTGTGCGTTACAGACGACTAGACAACGTTGAAATTCCAAATCACTCTAACATACGTCTAAAAACCGGCTGAAAAGCTGTGCGTTACAGACGACTAGACAACGTTGAAATTCCAAATCACTTTAACATGCGTCCAAAAACCGGCTGAAAAGCTGTGCGTTACAGACGACAAGACAAGGTTGAAATCTTAAAATCACTTTAACATTCGTCCAAAAACCGGCTGAAAAGCTGTGCGTTACAGACGACAAGACAAGGTTGAAATCTTAAAATCATTTTGTAATTCGTCTAAGACCGGCTTAATTAGCTGTGCGTTAAATAAGACGACAAGAAAACGTTGAAATTTAAAAATCATTTTATAATTCGTCTAAGACCGGCTAAATTAGCTGTGCGTTAAACAAGACGACAAGATAACATTGAAATTCAGAAATACCTATTTTAATATTTGGCCTGACCAGCTTTTCAGCTGTGTGTCAAATAATTTACCAATGGGATCATTAAAAAAAAAAAATAAGCATCCTTTATACGAACGATGGTTATAGCAGCTCATATCTTCTCCGTGAGGAAATGACTCTGCGACATGTGGTCAAGTCTTTGTTCGAATTTGTGTAGATTGAATTTCAGTTTAATTGTCATGATTCAACAGATATTATAATTACATGACCATATCAGAAAACAAAGAAATAATAAATATACCTAAGATTTTCCAATAATTTACTGCGCTGCAGGTAATAAAATATTTAACAAGAATAATACAGTGCAATGATTGCATTATATTTATTTTATACACATATTATAATGTTCAGTAACATGTGTTTTAAACATTAAAGTTTTGTATTTGGATTCAATAAAATAACTTATTTTACAATGGTAGTAATAATGGAACTTTTATTACACATTTATTAATCGCAATACAAATGATGTAAATTACCATAAACAGATTTTTCATAAAAAATTGGCGATTTTAGTTCTTGATATATCGATACTGTTGCGAATATGCATCAACTTTCGCCGTCATCTATAATAATAATAACAGTTTAAAATCTTATAACTGCCACAATTATTGCGTTTATCTAAAGAGTTATACAAAAGAAAACAAGACCTCTTGACTATGTTATGAAAGTCGATAGTGAAGGTATATATTTACCATTATTGGTAAAATGTAAAATTAAGTATGGATGTGAAATAAAAAACAAACCAATTATACGTTTCAATGTAATTAACAATTACTATTATGTAAAAATGATGTGTGAAAATCTCTGGCCAGAGTAAAGGTGATTTTAAAAGAAGATGAATGTGTATATACCAAAAGTGATGACTGCTGCAATATTGTTATTGAAATCTATTTGAATGAATGTGTCTCGAGGTTTAGTTTTCATATTATTCAATTAATTGGCAGAATATTGTATGAGATTAATATTGCATAAAGACTTGTAACGATTACAAAGTGAATGTCTATACGGTTTTATATATTTTTTATTACGTTACAAATACAGCGTGTTTTCAATTGATATTGAACACGACGATCATAGTTATTGGGTTTATTCATAAATATATTTACTACTACGATTATGTTAAGATTAATCAGTAAAGATTTATTTAGCGTGGTAACAGAAACATACGAGTATAATGCAGTTTATCGATCCAAGATAAATGAATTTCATATTTAGAATTTAACTTGTTAATTGAAATAAGTATTTTAAAGATAACACGTATGTTCGATAGGTTGAAGTATTTCTCACGAAGGAAAGACCCAAAATGCTTAAGTGTTACTTGTTTATTGCCCACTTCAAGCAGACTCGAGTAGGACCATAAAGTCTGATTTTCAAATGAATAAGCGTTATTTAAGAAAAAAAAAACGGGGTTGTTTGTTTATGTTGTTTAGTTCAAAGAGCAGCACTTAATTTTTTTTTATAGCCCTAGTTGGTGTAGAAAGTGAAAATATGTACATTTTAACTGTCTACAGAGAGGGGGGTGTAATGGCAACATATCCCATAGGTTAATTATTATTTCTAGAGATATGTCTTCTTACTTATGACAATGGAACACACCAAATGATGGACACACTTTCTAAAACATAACGTAATAAAATAACATTGCATTTCTTTATCTTATGAAAGACAATGCGCATTTCTAAGGAACAAACCCATTAAGACCCTGTCTATTTTTTTAGACGGAATAAACTTTTGCGCTTTGAATTCCACAGAATCGCCCAGGACCACTTAAACATGTGGAAACGATTACAACCAAAGACGCTTGACTACAAGGCACAATAACAACATCGTAGCGTCAGACAAGGAAAGCGCCACATGCTGCCAAAGGTGTGACAGAGAGGCTAAATCAACCCCGGATACCTATCTACGTGACGCTCGCCGCCCCGCCATTTTGCAACTAAAAGATCTACGATGCGTTTGCGCAGTTTACGAAAGTCAAATCCTTATATCAATGTTTATAAAGTCGGAAATAGATATAAGTAGCGATAAGATAATATTGTAAAGGTTTTCTTTAGGGAAATGTGTAGTGTATGGAGGGCACTTCGATTACAGCCGGGAAGAATGCGGGTCGCGCAGTTCTGTAACAGTTTCGATATTTTTGGAATATTATTAGATTAATTATCTAAATCGTACATTAGAATCAGTGGTTGCCGATCCAGTATTCACAGCTAAGTGTTTTATCCCTTTCCGACCGGTTTGATATAATCCTGCAAATTACTTTGCAAAAATCCTGTCACCAAGTAAATTGTATTTTCGAGCTCAAACCTATACCGATCGAATCTGCAGACACTAGCCGATACGTAAAATTAGCAAATACCTTAGGGCGGCCACATCAGTCAGTCGCAAGACAGCGTTGAAGATGGCGATGTATTTTGGTGGGAGTAGGTGCACATGTAAGTTCGTAATTTCGTATATTTGCGGTAACAAACATTCTATTTATTGAGTGATACTTACTCTTAAAGAGTTAAATGTTTTTATTTAGCACAAATTAGAATAAAGTTAAGTGATTTTGTGTAAACAATATGCCCGTAAATAATAAGTGCACAAAATTGTAGGTTCGGACGGAGCTCGTCATAAATATTTGCACGGATATGCATAATCGGTCTTTGCGCATAAAATGAAACCAAGAAAGATAGTCATATGTTTTGAAGAATTGGTTACATATTTCGTCTAATTCGTTAGGTATATATTTCATCGTATTTTAATTAGCGTATCCAAGGAACGGGGTTAATAATATCTTGTATTTTCATCTTTGTTAGGCACTCCATAGGTGTCCATCCATACCTAATATCTCTCGAATTGCTTTGGCCTTGCTATTATGAATGTTGCTCTTTTGAACTCTTCTTAAGTTTTGCTTATTCGTGGATGAATGAAGAAAACACATTGTAGAAGAACGTCCAATCTTGATAGTTTACGGTAAACTTTGCTATGTCTATCTTCGGAAGCTTCACATCATCACTAAAGCTAGGTGCGAGATTATTGCTAATTCTGCTTGTGCACGACGTAGTACTTTCTAGCATAAGCTTTTTAAGTATTTAACCACAAATATTTTCTTGTTTGGCTATTAAAACCCGTTAATTCCGTTCACATCTTTAAATCTATTGTTGAATTACTGTGGAAAACTCAATGTGTAGTAAATATCGTTTTTTTTTTTGTGTGAATATGTATAATGTAATGTAATTTACAGATTCTTCGTTTTTCCCAATCAGTAAAAGTATATATTGCAAATAGTACTGGTTATTACACGTCGACTCCAAAAAATCGTCGCTTTAATCCATTCATCATATTATTATTAGCATTGATAATACATTTTTATCTTCTCGAAATCATGAAGTGAAAATTTTGATTTTTATTTTCTAATTTACCGTCTAAAAGTAGCTTTCACATTTAAAACTCATTTATTTACGTTTGACATCCATCGTTGGGTCACCAATTTACATAGGTGTGCGAAAATTGAACTCAATCTGCCCAGTAGTAGTGTCGGAGTAAATCAGTTGTAACAGACGGACAGATGGACACGCCAGTGATCCTATGAGTGCTCCGTTTTTTTTCTTCTTGTGGTACGGAACCCTAAAAATATAAGATCGCTTATAATAGGAAGTTTTTTCATAAATAATGTGTTTTATTAATGTTTTTATGCATGTCCATACTAATTTGCAAGATCTTGCATTTACGTATAGATCCTGAACGTCACTTTCGTGCATGCGATTTTTTTAATGATAAAAGGCTATTCGATTTTTTAAATTATTTTTTACAAGTATACGAAGATAATTTAAAACGATCTACATACATTTTTCATAAGATTTTAGAAAATGTTTGTCTCGGTCGTAAAGGGTTATTACCAATTGTGTCGTGTGCATTCTAAATAATATATGTAAATCATATTTCATTAATTAAATTGGTTTAAATAATATAGGTACTTTAAGGTACTTTGTAAATAATTGGTTACATTAATATTGACCACTTTTATGATAATAACTGAGTACACACGACATACCTTTTATGATTGTTTTGATTGTCCTTGTGTGATATTTGTGTATAGAATTATAATATTGTGTTGGGTTCGATTCCCGATATTTAAATACCTAAGACTTGAGTAAGTGATTATGACATTGTTGTACTTTTAAGTCATGATCGAAGATTGTACGTCACAGTGTAGATCAGTAATGTCTTACTGATCCATTTATGTGTTGTTCTATAACCACTGTGTATAATTTAACATTGTAATTATCAGATTATGACTGATCTTAATCATGATAATATTTAAACGAGTTCGATCCTCGTTCAATTGATATTAGCCAAAGAACCTTATATTGGATTGTTTTACAAACAGGGGGTTCGAATCCCAATTTACTGATATTTCTGAGAACAGGCTAACATATTGTGGACACTTAATGTTGATGTCAATTTAATATATAACAGACTTATTTCTGTGTGTATGGAGTCCTTAAATATAATTGAATTTTCTGAGTGTTATATTATACATTATTGTCTTGGAATTTTCATTCAAGAGGTTGTATTTGTAATTAATGTTACGGTGTAATGTAATAATTATTATTATTTACTTAGCATAAATAATACTTGCTTTTGCCGGGTTTTTCTGGGTTTCCCTGGTTTTAGCAAAATATATTGAATTATGTTCCCAGAAAAGGAAGGTGTTTAGGTACTTTTGCTTTGTGTAAATTTAAAGAAGTAGTTTTATTTGGTATGATAGTAATTGTTAATTTTCGTAATAGTCTAGTAATCTTTAATGAGGTTAAAGATTTTGTTATGTATTTAAAACTTAATAGATCGAATAGGAACACACCTTTCCTTACTAATTTGCGATAATATATTTCAATTTTATAAATCGCCATGTGACTTATCAATCAATACCCCTACTTACCTCAGACCTTACTTATTACTAGCAATTATTTTCACAACTATTTGATTCCCTTAAGAAATAAAGTCGAGCCCGAATTAAATAAACGTCAGATACCATTACAATATCGACTATCCTTCTTCCTTCTATAGTTATCTTATTATCTTGAGTTTTTTCTTCCTGAATAATAGTTAATAGTTTATTATGCGAAAGGTAAAAACTGGGAAAAACAAGTAAAATCGACACAAATTGAGAATATGTCTATATTTCAATAAGTGCTGTAAAATTCGTTTATGGAGCATTCCATGAAAACATGTCGTAAGCGACACTGTCTTTTCAACACTTTTGAATAATTAAATTAGTAAGCTGAGTTATGGCATAATAATAACATATCAAGGCTTTAAGATTGACAGTGTTTCCTAACAGCTAGCATATTTTATTAGGATAGCTACCATAGTGAGTCGTAAGCGACAAAAAGTAAATGTTTTCATGGAATGCTCCTTATTCATATATTTGAGACTGCATGTCAAGAACTAATTGTAGGGTCCACGGAAAGAACATTTTTCAGAAGGAAAAACAGCCTTACTTTTAACAAGGATAAGGTGCAATTTGGCCCTAAAATTTATAAGGAATTTCCGTGGACAATTGCTTTTTAGATATTTAATACCATTTTGTATCTCAAAAAGTCACTCCAAACAAATATTTTAAAACTTCAAGCAAATACGGACCGCTACATAATTTTTATTTTATATATTTATCCAGTAAAATTATTTTCATTGACCATACATAAAAACATATCACAATCTAAAGAAGGGCAGAATTCAAATTTATGATAAATATATTCGGTTAATTCATAAAATAATCTTTTAACCAACCTGATCATACGTAACAACCAATTCGTGGTTTTCAATATCTTGAATATCGTCCAAGCCAATTCCAAGTTGCAAACTCACATTATTCAGGTCAGGCACAGGGTCCTGAAGATTCATTTAAAAACAATTAATGTTTTATTAGACGATGTTAATAAATTTAATAATCGTATTTCTTGATGATCTCGAAAAATTACTAAAGATATTAATTTAATATATATATATATATATATATATATACAGTGTGTAAATCTAATACGGGCGATCAATTAAACCAGGCATGGGATTCATTAGTGTAATCATGGATTACAAGGTTTTTTTAAAGTTACTCTTAATTTAGACCCCACAGAATATTTTTAAGATTATCGGAGCAGCAATGTAGGTACGAACATTTGTTATTGTTGATTTGGCAGTTATGTCATCTGCTTTTGAAATTAGCTGTCAACGAGTGCTTAACTCGCGTATGTTGCTTTACATTGCGCGCCGAATTATTTTGTATGGAAAATTTTGTTGCTCTGATTTTAAGTAAAAGTTATTTGAATGTACTTATTATGTCGTAAACTAACACCCCTTAAGAGCTTCGCCCGTATTAGACTTACACCCTGTATACATTTTAGAAATGGTTTATTTAACCTGTTCGTGAGTCAATGTGGGAATATTTTCTTTACTGTGATCGGTCTGGTGTTTTTCAGATTCGACAGACAAATCAGCATCACATTGCATTTCCTAAAATATATCGAAACAGTTATTTTCGATACTTATACTATACATACAATATATGTGTATGTTAGTATAAATACGATATTGTAGATAATTTTAGATACGGTTTATTGAACCTGTTCGTGCGTCAATGTTGGAACATCTTCATTTATGTGATCGGTCTGGTGTTTATCTGATTCGACAGGCTCATTACATTGCATTTCCTAAAATAAATCCAAACAGTTATTTTCTTAATTTATACTTATCAAACTACAACAATTATTATGAGTTTATAAACCTTCTCTGTTATTGTAGACACGCTGGCATTGTAGCGGTCTTGATTAGGATTTTTAGAGCCACAGAATTTTTTCCTTCTTTTTACTACGCCATATTTACGGTTACGGTTTTTGATATGGCGGACCATAATTACATCTATAATTAAAGGATCTGTTAATATAATAAAAATAGCTTATACATTCAACACCCAAATACGACTGATAAAATACTAAAGCCACAAAATTTGTTTTTGCCCTCTAAATATTTTAGCACCAAGACATGATTGAAACGAACGAGCGAGGATAGTAACATGTGATCATGGATTGTAGACGTAGAAAATAGGAAAAGGGTAAAAACGAAAAAAAAATAATGAATACATGATTATTTAGTGAAAAGCGAAAAGCTAGTGGTAATGTTAACTCCAATCCAAATCCGAATGATGACAGCTAAAATCAAGATATATTTCAAGCACAAACGTAAAGAAATTGTAAAAAAAAATTGTTAAATAAGCGAATTTTGAAACGCATTAAGCTTCACACTCTGCCCACACATTAATTGGTAAATACTCCAAAGATTATCTTTATTTTCATGCTAAAAGCATTTTGCATAAACACACATAAAATGGCTGAGTAGTTCAGTTCCATGGTTGTAGAATACATTAACCACATTTTGAGTAAATCTTGTACGTTGGGGTTGGATTATTTTGAAGTTGCATTTCACGCAAGGACTCCGACAATTGTTGTATTCAAATAGGTTTCAGCAAAAACCATCTGTGACAAAATAATATACTTTACAGTTTTTATGGTTACATACATAAATTTATATCCTTAATCCTTATACTGACTTGTCTAGAGTTTGTTATCATGACATACATCATTTATTTTAAACACTTTGTTAAAATATCTCGTCGAATATATCTAACAATATACATACCTACTTCACATATTGATTGACCAGTTACAAATTTTCATTGTTTTTATTATTATTTACCGATGGACTCCTTATATCAAGTTATATTAAAATATTGAAGATTGTATTGAAAAAAATTAACAAATTAACAGTTTTAATAAGAACATCTCTTCAATACATATCAAATAAGGATATACTAAAATATTATTCAATACTAGTACTAAAAACTCATTGATCTATAAAAAAAATACCTTAATAATAATTTACTTACCGAAGGATCAAGAACCGCAAATCACTTTATGTTCACTGGCTACTTCTAGCTAGCGCACGCGACTAGGGGTGAACGACCGCTACAGCGCAGAGCGATACGTCCTCCCGTTGTGAGCTCTCGGAGCGGTCTGACGGCACTGCGCTCGCGTCAATTATTTTATTACAAATTTTGGGTAAACTTTACGAACAGTTTTTGCAAATAAAGTCTATGAATATGTATGCATATTTTTTATTTTAATAATAGTGCATGAACTGAAGTTTATTTTAGTATATTTTAAAATGAATTTAATGCTCTTGTATAGGCAGTAAACTCGGCTGTTCTTCGTGTATTTCTTGCGAAACTTACCGAAAGTAAATATTTTTTTACTACTTAAATTCATGTAAAATTGTCTTTTTTTTCCACTTATTCCGTAGAAGACTATCAATTGAATACTATGTTATTTTTTTATATGGGTCCAATGTCGAGTCCATCGTGAAAAAGAGAGCCGTTTCAACCTCTTCGAGTAGAAAATGCGTAAACAGCTGTTGGAAAAAGCTGGATTATTCAAAATATATCAACAAATTGAAATATTTTTTACACTTATTCACTTTTTATTGAAACAATCATTCAATTTACATATCAAAACTTGTATCATAAGAGTTAGTTACTGTAATATCACGTTGCAAAGTTGAGCGAAATCGAAAATATAGTATACCGGACTCTTAAAGAAAAATATGCATTGCTTCGTGTTCGAAAAATATGCAATTTTTTGATTTATCGGTATATTTAGAGCCGATTTCTAGGAAATCCATGTAAATATAAAATATAATATAAATTGGAGCCTCTGCATGGGTTCTTTCTGAATAAGTTCATGTAAGAAATATGTTTGTAGAGTAATATTTACTTAACAAATTCTTTGTTCGAAAATAGGTCTAAAACGACAAAATCGGGAATCCGACCCTTAAATAAGCTCGGCGTTTATAATTGAATTTATCCATGTTAACATTTGACGGTTTTCTGCATTTGTTTGTGCTTCATACAGTTCATACATGCGGAAGCACATTGCGAGTAGGTACTAACTTTAGGCACCCTTGAGTGAGTAGACTTCCATTAGCTAGAACTGGAAATGCAACCGCTAACCTGACGTTTTAAATATTTGTGGAATTTTCAGAGAACATTGCACGAATTTTGACGCACATTTGGCAAAAGTTAATACCTAATTAAAAAAGAAAGAGACAAGAAGTAAGATAAGTAATCTTTATTTAACAACAAAGGAATACAGAAACAGACTGATGTTAATAAAACAAACTTTTCTACCGGGACAGATACAGAGACAACCGATATCTTCCAAACCACATCCTATAGTCGCCGTCAGATATATCGGAACGGCCAGGGTGCTCACAAATTTATGAGCAGGCCTCTATTGGCGCTATGACAAGAGCGCATAGTCAGATATATTTGAAAGCTGTGATCGCTCCGATATATCTAATGGTGACAGTACCGCCCGTTTCCTAACCCATACGCCTTCCTGCTTCGCCTGCCATATCCATGGCCTTGTCTGACATGTCCTTACAGTAAACCTCCTTTCCTTCGCAATGGCTATAACCCATGTATCCCTCCTTCTGGCAACATCTTTCCACAAGACTTAGATCATAAGAGCACAGCCCGTCACACAGTGGCACACGCTCTTCTGCTTCGCTTGCCAACATGGCCACGGCGAGTAGAAAAAGAAGACTAGTTTTGAAACTTTTCAATGCAGCCATGTTGAAAGGTAATCTAGTTGTGAACGTTATTTGAACCTTTCTCTATTTATATTAGTTGTGAAGGAAAATCAAAAGGTGCAATCGTCTGTAGTTATTCCAGCCTTCATCTCGCAGTAGATAGATTATTAATTGTAATTAACTAATCCTTGGATTCGGCAAAAGGCGGAGTTATACAGTTTATTTTCTATTCATTATGATCGCGCAATAATTACAAATCTGAAAAATAATGTCATCAATGGCAAGTTGTGTGTATCAGAGTTTTTTCATGAAGATTTTCAATAATTATAAGAATGTTTTGCAACTTGTACATTTTAAGTAGTCAGTGTTTTTTTCACTCACTCGCCAACGCAGAGCCAAACTATAATAGCAAGAAAGTAGTGATTAGCGCATTGTATGGAACAAAACATTTACGGACATTACTATGACAACGTGTAATTAATTATAGAGAGTCCATCCCCACGTCAGCAAGCAACGCTCAACTCCGCGCTGAGAAGCGCGATTAACGTCACTGGATGTAATGTCGTTTCACCTAGAATGGGAGAGAAGAGAATGCTAACAATAAAGTAAGAAAAATATGTCTAAAATTAGTGTTACTCGCAAGTTAAGTGTAGTTACTCGCAATGTGCTTCTGCATGTATGCAGCACAAACAAATGCAGAAAACCATTTTCATATCGTGCATTGCTTCATTGACGTATTGTATTTTTGCAAATCGAATAACAAAGTTTTTATACAAGAGCAAAGCATTAATTACCTACCGAATTCGACTTAAAACACAGTACTGATGCCGCTATTAACCCAAACTCATTTCTCATACAAAAACAATGTTGTCTCCATAGCTTCCAAACCAATACTACCCTAAGCTTCAGTCTAAATACTCCAGTTAGTCAATTTGTCGTGCGTAATGTCAAAATTTAATTCTGAAACTTTAACAGTCTAACTTTTAGGACACCCAAACACACAGACAATCCACATAGTTGCCTATGTTACGATTCACAACAGAATTGTTGGTGGGAAGAAAAGAAATGAAATCATTTTTGATCCTGTATGCACTTTGTAGGTAGGTATTATAATGAAAATTTGTAAGAACAATCATATAAAACACACTTAGGGCAGAAATCAGTCCCTGGGTTCTGAGATTTTAAAATAGAACGAGTAACTGTTTTTTTTATTAAATCAAAGATGTTTTGAATGATTTTTGGTATTTAAAGAGTTTAGCGGTGAAAGGAAGGCTGAACTGCCTTTGACGAGAAAATGTTTTCTTTTTGATCGAATAATTGTCTTTATGTATGATGTAATTTCACCAAATATTCGCCCCAAAATGGTCGTGGTTTTTCAGATAATAAAAAAAAATCTACGAAAATATTATAGTTTGTTACTAAACTAGTAGTCCGATTTTCTTGAAATTTTTAAATGTTGTGTAGATGTCTAAGGACGTTTATTGAAAAAAACATTGTATTTTATGTATAAATTTAAAAATAAAATTATTATTTAATTTTTTTTTTATATTTGCAGAGAGGCGACACCTACAAATATTATATATTTTATGAGCCATTCAATACTCTACCACATATATGTATTGTTTCCAAAAAAATGTAGTGAGATCAACGGGTTCACAAAAATGAAATTGTATATATAGCTAGCTAAGGTTTCAATAGCAGTCAATGAGGAAGTTTATATATGTACTCAACTACTCATGTACTGATAAATGTTTTGGTGAACCTTACTCGTACTGGTAGCATTAGGTACAGGTAATAAACATATGCTTAAAAGTACACGTAAACAGGGCCCGAAAAGGGCGTAAGCGACGCCGACAGCCGACCTTCCATGCTTATTTTACACTTACATTAACACGTAATTTAATATTTTTATGCACATATATGGTATTTTTTGTAATAGGAAACGTAGTTTCTATAGCACTAGTATGTCAAAAATATATGTATATGTCATATATATTTTTTCCACTGTGGCATTTTTCTTGTCGCGCATGAATTAATTGTTTTAATTAAAATTTGTATTATATTTTTTCATGAATATTGGAAAAAAACCACTGAAATGATGATAATTTCTAAATTAATACTTATTTAGTACCGTTTACTGTAAATAAATTCTGTAAATAATTACTGAAATAGTATATTTGATTACTTCATGAAAATTAGATTTCTATTGTTTCTTGGGTGGCTGGTAGAGGGCTAAAAGTACTTTTCATTTTAATACTGGATATAATCATTTTAATCTCCATGACATTATGCAACTTTTTGGACCGGTACCAAATTGAATATCGAGAAAAAAAATTGCCATACATATATCTACGCTCCACCCAAACACACAGACGATCCACATTGTTGCCTTTATTTCATTACGACTCACAACAGAGTTGTTGGTGGGGCGAAAATAAATTAAATCATTTTTAGGGTTCCGTAGCCAAAATGGCAAAAACGGAACCCTTATAGATTCGTCATGTCCGTCTGTCCGTCTGTCCGTCTGTCACAGCCAATTTACTCGGAAACTATAAATGCTACAGTAACGAAATTTGGTAGGGATATGTGTTGTATAAACCGCTACAGGAATGTGATACTAAATTGTAAAAAAAACCATTAGGGTGGGGGCCCTCCATACATGTAACTGAGGGATAGAATTTTTTTTTTAGTTGTACATAAGCGTGTGGGGTATTAATAGAAAGGTCTTTGAAAATGATATGAAGGTTTATACATCACATTTTCATTTAAGCAAATCGTTTTCGAGATATCAGGTCTCAAAATCTGAAAAATGTGTCCCCCCCTCTATTTTTTAAACTACGCGATATAAAATTCTGAAAAAAATATATATTATGTTATGCACATTAATAAACTCTATCAACAATTTTTGGTTTGATACAATTATCTCCTATAGTTTTGGAGGTAGGTTGATTTAACTGTATTTTTTTAATAATAAATTGATAATGGTACGGAACCCTTTGCGCGCGAGTCCGACTCGCACTTGGCCGGTTTTTAATCCTGTATTCACTTCGTACAATGCGCAAATCACTACTTACTTCCTATTGTAGTTTGGCTCTGCGTTGGTGAGTAAGTGAAAAAACACTGAAGCAATGTACAAATTGCGGAACATTCTTATAATTATTGAAAATCTTCATGAGAAAACGCTGATATATACTAAGTTGTTCAAGTTTATGCAAATTTGCATATAATTTCCAGTTTTTGCATATAATTTTGTTTCAAATTTGCAGAAATAACTTGCAGGTGTAAACTCAGCCTTATAAACTATGAATAAAATACCTATCATCATAACGAATAAGTTATTTTATTTATATGGGGCTTTCAAAACCTATCAGTCACGTCACACGAAATATTTTAACTACTTATAGGATCTTGATTGTTACCTTGACGATGCGCCAATCAAGATCCGACATGATTATCTTCCTCATTAATGTGAGGAACGATTCGAGGTTCCCGTTCTTAATCTATTCTGCAGTCTTCTACCATCAAGTGAAGACGCGAATCTTTAATTTATAAGTCCGTTATGATGATACACCAAGAGTAGTATTCTTTAGGACTGTTTCTACTGTCGCGCTTTTGTAGTGTATCAGGTATGTTCGCTGAGGCTCGACCTGAAGGCTTTCATGCCATAATCCGCAAGCGTAATGCCTCACTGCTGCTGTACACGTGCATTGACAGAGAGACCAGATAAGCTTTTCGAACACTCATTGTGCTCTTGCACGTAAAGGGTTAATGTTGCGAGTGCTGACTTCTGGCCGAAGGGCGTCGTATTTCGGCAGT
>JALPQI010010008.1:0-31524 GCA_025490895.1 Thaumatotibia leucotreta | reverse complement strand
TAATCCTTTAAATTTGTGTATGTTTTTAAACAACATAACTTATATATTGTGCAACCTTTCGTTTTTTTAAATTGATGTTCAATTATGGAAACGAGCAATCCAGCGGGGAAAAGCTGCTAACGTCTTCGGTACCATGCCGCAAGAGCCTGTTTTAGATTTTATTTAGTTTTATTTTAGTTTTTATCTAGTATTCGTTTAGTTGTAGTTTTAAAATGTTATATTATATTGTATGTAAGTAACTGCAGTTTGTTTTCCCTTTCCAATATGTCCACAACAGTGAAAGTGACAAACAGTACTTAAGTTAAGAGGTTAAACAGTCAAGTTAAGAGGCGTTTATGAATAAGGAAGGTATAGTTCGGAAAATATTATTTGACCGGCCTTTTGTTTTGCATCATTAACAATAGAAAAGTGCTAGACTGCTGATTGTCTAGTAAGTGTTAACGCAAAACAAATGGTCGTGAGTGAGATAACAGTCCGTCAAATAATATTTCCCGAACTATAGTCAATAAGACTTTATTTGTATAGAATATTTTGTACAGTCTACAATTTACCTGTCTCTGACGATCTATATGAGTTCATAGCTGTTTGTCATTGACCCCATATCAAGAACCTATTGTTATCCAATCAGAATATTTTTATTTCTAAAAAAGTCTTATCTCTCTATAACAGTAATATACATATACGACGTTTCGAATGTAACCACGATTGTATTGATAGAAGTAGACTTTAAAGTGAGAGGAATAAGGGTTGTTTTATAAATTTTAATAATAAATTTAAATTGAGAATGAAATTTTGAATGTTTATTGATATAAATTGTGATTAAGAGGTTTTTTAGTGGTATTGAAAGGGTATTTTTTATTGGATTGATGAGTTATTATATCGGAGTCAACTGATACTTGGGGTCTAAAAGTAAGTTCAGTCTTCGTCAGATACATATCATCATCATCAGCCTATGTTAGTCCACTGCTGGACGTAGGCCTCTCCTATTAACTATGCATATAGACGCATTTGGAGGTAAATGCCCATAATCGCCACGCTGGGCAAGCGGATTGGCGATCGCAGTATGTGTCCAATATGATGACGATGCTGCCCATCGTCAATCTTGTAGAATGGTCAGTGACACTTCAATCCCTTAGTCGACTCTTACGACACCCGAAGGAAGAGTTGGGGTGGTGACAAATGTATTCTTACTGCCGTCACCACACGGCAATTTATATTGTAACTGAAATAAAATAAATAAAATGGCGTTGGAATGCATCTTTAGATATTTTTGACCACCATGGCCTCTCTTATTTGTATATCTGTAGAGCCTTCTGCGACCTACAAACGAAGTATTGCCTCTCTCTCGCACATGTTATTCCGAACGTAAGTGTGACAGCGACACGTCGATCGTGGTGCCTTATCAAGTACAAAGATAAAGATACGAAAGTCGGGCGACCCCGTGACCTTTCCTTTAACCGGAGCAGCGGAAAAAATCGCGAGACTCGAGTGGTAGGGGCGGGACGAATGTCGATGAAAGGTTGTCGATAAATCGACATTTTGAAATAGAAAATAATTTATTCGTGACACACATTACAAACATTAAAAGGACAAAGTAAATAATTATGACAATATAAAGACTAAGAAAAGGTGCCACGAAATGGTCTCATCTCAGCATGTTGCTGGCGTGAGCCAGTGCTGATTTTTTGTCTAAAACAAAGTCGCTCCCCGCTGCCTTTCCCTATGCAGTGTAATTTTTTTAAGAAAAGAATCAAAGCGATTACATTTTCAGTATATTTTTAAACCAGACCAAATTAAAGTGGTAGAATAAAATATAGAGAAAAAATATGTACGTCCCCTAAACGTAAGGTGATGATTTTTCTTATTTACTGAATAATATTAAAAGTCCCAAAAGAAAGGTTTTTTTAAGTGAATATTTCGGAGATAGCCGCTAGAATAAAAAAAAATGTGTTCCTTATTATAGTGAATATAGAAATAGGTCATGTGTGAAAATTTCAACTGTCTAACTTACCTACATATTCACGAGATACAGCCTGGTGATAGACGGACAAACAAACAACGGAGCCTAAGTAAGAGGGTCCCTTTACCCTTTGGGTGCGGAAAACTAGAATAACCGTGTAGGTATTTAGATTGCTGTGCCCTTGCAGGGTTCATGTTTGTTAGTTTTTGTGCTGGTGGTAGGTCCTCGTGCACGGTCCGTCCGGATAGCTACCACCTGCCGCTAAATAACAGTGTTTGCACTACTGTGTATCGGTTCGGGCGTAAGATAGCCGGTGTAATTACTGGCATAGATAGAGGCAGTCCATCTAAGTCATCAGGGTAGGCAGCGCATAGGCGATTTTTTGATCACTATGTCCATGGGCCTCAGTTCCTGCTTCCCATCAGGTGGGCTGAGAGAGCTCAGGTGTCTACCTTCATCATCATCATCATCATCTCAGCCATAAGACGTCTACTGCTGAACATAGGCCTCCCCTCTGGACCTCCACATGTACCGGTTAGATGCGACCTGCATCCAGCGTGTCCCGGCGACCTTCATAAGGTCGTCTGTCCATCTTGTGGGTGGACGTCCTACGCTGCGTTTGCCTAGCCGTGGTCTCCAATCGAGCACTTTTCGACCCCATCGACCATCTGCTCTGCGTGCAATGTGGCCTGCCCATTGCCACTTCAGCTTACTAATCCGGAGGGCTATGTCAGTAACTGTATGTCTACCTTCACCACATAAAAAAAAAACATAATGTAATACTTAATGTTACTTATGTACAAAATGAAACGCAATAAATAATATGAATATGAAGTTTAAGGTACCGATAAAAATATCGATAACAGGGTAAAGCGCAGCCCTAGTTCTTCACCTGTATAATTCGAAGGGCCCTCCAGTGCTCCTTTGCCGTGTCGGGCGCGTTTTGCGACAGTATAAACGCTTCAGATGGTAACGTTTATAGCACGAACAAGCATACAGCGTCATCATCATCATCAGCCTATATTAGTCCACTGCTGGACGAGGCCTCTCCTATAAACTATGCGTATAGACGCATTAGGAAGTAAATGCCCATAATCGCCACGCTGGGCAAGCGGATTGGCGATCGCAGTATTGTGTCCACTATGATGACGCTGCTGCCCATCATCAATCTCGTAGAATGGTCAGTGACACTTCAATCCCTTAGTCGACTCTTACGACACCCGCAGGAGGAATTGGGGTGGTGACAAATGTATTCTTACTGCCGTCACCACACGGCAATCAGCGGCATGTAGCATACAGCGTGCATTTTTAATATTATCTCATAGCATGATATAGGATTTAGACTGTGTGCACATTTTGTATAGAAATCGATTTCAGATCGCCCAAGTTAATCGCTAGTGTGAACTGTGAACGAGGTATGAAACATTCATTATAACAGCCGAAAGACGACCTCGCACAACGCATCAGTATTGCGATACAGCGAGGAAATGCCGCCAGCATCCTCGGTACAATGCCACAAGGGCCAATCTTAGATATAGGTTTGGTTAGCGAAATTAGATTTAATATACGTAGGTAACCTGTAGGTAGGTAAACTGTACAGTTTTGAAAATAGAGAACGAAAATATATTTATACTTACCTATAAATACTGTAACAAGCATGTACACCACATTATGAACTACTCCACAAGACACCATTTATAATCAAATATCCGTAACGTGCAACCAAAATCTCTCGCAAAACTGAAAAATTCAAAATCCATGCATATTTAGCGGAGTCTTCTCAAATGCGACGTTTATGGCCCCAGATCGCTACACACTAGACAGATCCTTTAGCTTTGTATAATAGTTGAACTATTATGAGCTGAGCTCGTTCTCTTAAAATTCCAGTAGCCTTGGGTTGTAAACCACAAAGTAACCACAACCACTCAGTAAAAGCAGAATATAACTGCCTTAGAAATTTAGTATTGATTATCGACTCTATTCTTTGCAAAATAGACAACAAAATAAACAAAATAAATTCTTACACTCTTCTTAGTCGACTCTTACGACATCCGCAGGAGGAGTTGGGGTGGTGACAAATGTATTCTTACTGCCGTGCCACACGGCCAATCCCACTTTACGATACGGAATCTATTCGAGGTAATCTGCATTTACAGCTATACGGACAGGGTTATGATATTTTTTATAGACATATACGCTTTTACGAGAGCTGATATGAGTTTCGAGCTAATATCTGGATATTCTGGATAATGGAGCTTTGCAGAGCTTACGTTTAGTTAGATTTGAACTTTCACGTGTTTTAACGGTTTTGCATTGATTTTGGAGGTTTCCAGCAAGATGTGATTTTGTTCTTCTTGTTAACTAAAATATTATGTTCCACTATATCATGTCCCACTGCTGGGCGCAGGCCTCCTCTCATAGTCAAAGTCAAAGTCAAAGTATTTATTTGCCAGAATACAGTACAGGAAGTTCTTATAAAATAATATATAACTGTGTATTCAGCCATCACACAGGCGTGCAAATATTTAGAGAGGCAATTAAATAATTAAAAAAAATAAAATAAATACAAACATTATGTCAAATAAATGAAATACAATAATACCGATCTATGTCACTTATACTCTAAATAATTCTTAACACTATAAAAACATACATACATGAGAGGGATTGGGCTACAGTCCCACGCTGGCCCTAAGCGGGTTGGGAACTTCACATACACCTTTAAATTTCTTCGCGGATGTATGCAGGTTTCCTCACGATGTTTTCCTTTACCGAAAGCTAATAAATATCATCTGATATTCCGTAAATACGTTTCCGAAAAACTCATTGGTTATAGCCAGGGTTTGAACCCACGACCTCCGGTTTGAAAGTCAAACGTAAACCACTGAGCCACCACCGCTTAAGAACCAACGATATGTACAATATAATGTATCAACTATTATTATTAAGTATTCATTTAGCTCAGCCGCGTGGTGACGGCAGTAAGAATAAGAATACATTTGTCACCACCCCAACTCCTCCTGCGGGTGTCGTAAGAGTCGACTAAGGGATTGAAGTATCACTAACCATTATTTGATAAAAGATTGATGATGAGCAGCGTCATCATAGTGGACACATTACTGCGATCGCCAATCCGCTTGCCCAGCATGGCAATTATGGGCATTTACCTCCTAATGCGACTATTCATCCATCCTATCCTAACCGGTTTCGGCCACGACGACTGCATTCTGCTGAGAGCGTCGCTGATGAGCTCTTAGGTGACTGACATAGCCGATTTGTGCAACGAATGTACGACCACAATCGCTGCAAGTCAGCACCCCTCAGACATAATAATAATTAATGGCCACATGCGACTATACGCATAGTTAATAGGAGAGGCCTATCATAGGCTGATGATGATGATCCACTTAGCTCAAGTGAAAAGGCGCCCTAAGGGTTTACTACACAGAAAACTGTAGGTAGGTACCCACGATAGATAAGTTAGGGTCATTAAGCAAAGGGTATTATTTAAATAGCCAGAAGGTCACCTGTATAATGTTACAGAAAAGGTCTCGAGTGTTTCTGTTCAAAGAGAATTCGCTTCAAATTGGGACCTCTTCGTTTTCCGACATTTATCATAGTTATATCTATACAAGGCGTCCCAAAGTTATGGCACATGAAGGGGAAGTACCTTAAATATCGTAGATAACGTATTTTGCTGAAAGAATACTTAATGTTATTTTTTAAATTTAGTAATAGTACATTCAAATTTTTTCAAAATATACTTGCTTTACCCGGAAATCTAACTTATTCGAATTTGGAACCAAATTAGTTTGCTTATTCTTTTAGTTTTAGATACCTACTATGTTTCTTAAGAAAAAATGTTATTTTTTATCCATTCTTTCGAATGACATCATAAAATTAGGAAAAAAAAATTTTGTATTAAAGTGGTTCGATGCCTAGAAAAAGCAATTTTTTTGTTAATTTTTTTGAGTGCCATATTATTTAATTTTCAAAATAAAATAAAGACTTCTTTCAGCAAAATATCCTATCTACGATATTTAAGGTACTTCCCCTTCATGTCCCATAACTTTGGGACGCCCTGTATAGCTTAGTTGGTATACCATTCGGCAGTTGAAAACAAAAAAAATGGAAACATAACTTAAAACTCGACAAGAGTTGGGGTGGTGACAAATGTATTCTCACTGCCCTCACCACGCGGCAGAAACTAAATAAAAGCTTATAAAAGACCAATACGAAAAGGATTTCTTTATTCGTAAGATAGCGAAGCAGTTGTTTCGTAATGCCTACAACCCAACGTTATTGGCAAATTACTTTGCCAAGGTCCAATGTTACCCCAACTGAATAGGCCACATGTAAACATATACAGAGTGGCCTTACAATTGCAACTAAAGCGAAAATAAACAAAGAGGGTAAATCCACAAGACTGTAACAACATTACATTGTTTTTTAACTAACTTCAAAAAATAAGGTTTTAAATTGGACATTTTTTGTATAGGTATACGTTACTCGATATCTCCGAGAATCGTGAACCGATTTTCAAATATATTTTATTTTAATCGAACGTTATAATCCCGCGAAGGTTTCATTGGCACCAAGTCTGATGATGGGATCTAGGAGAAATCGGTTGAAGTCGGGATTAATTTTTTTTCATGACACTTGGCATAGCGGGATTAATAGAAAAGTGAAATTCCCTAGGGAGTAATAGAAATGTCAGTACAGTCAAGTGCAAAAATAAGTATCGAAAGAATCCGTTCATAAATATGTTACGACGTTCTTATTACACAGAATTAGAGTGCACTGGGACATATTTTTGAACGTTTTTGTATACCCCTTATTTTGTCTTCGACTGTACAGTACGTCATTTAATAATATTATGTCTTAAAACTAATTTTTTGGCCGGCAAGTGTGATGAAAAACATTGTATGCATCACGGTCGGTAAACGGAATACTAACTCGAGTCAAAAAAGCCTTCTAACACTCTCGTTAGTAATTCCGTACTTGCCTCCCTTGATGCATAATGTACTATTAATCTGCTGTTTAACGAATCGGTTATTTAAAGAAAGGCACACAAATACACATCTGCCATATTTGAGCAAAAAAATAAATAAAAGGGTCATACAGCGTTCGCGAAAACGGGCGTCTTTCCTGAAGACATTGCGAAGATTCTGGCACATACAAATTAGGTTTTGACCACATAAAGCTTAAGAACCAGAAGCCACCTATCAGCTTGTTTTCGTCTATCAAGAAATTAAGAGTTATATAGCCTTTAACTTTCATATGTTCGTAGGAAAATTTGTAAACTTACTCATACAAAAAAATGTGTATGACCCAAAAATCTCGGCGACCTGATCCTTTATTAATTAAACAGTGATTGTTGTCTATCTAGCCTATAATATTGTCGCCATACTCGGTATTTAGATTGCTGACATCACATCATCAGCCTATCTCAGTCCACTGCTGGACGTAGGCCACTCCTATTAACTATGCGTATAGACATGAGGTAAATTTCCATAATCACCACGCTGGGCAAGTGGATTAGCGATCGCAGTAATGATTGCTAACATGTTTGACAATATACCGTTTCATGTTTTGCTCCAGTAACAGGCCCCACCCTGTATGAAGCTACAGTCGGGCGTAATTGCCGCAATTAGGGGCAATCTCGGCCTTATTAGTGGTGTAATGGAGTCGAGTGTACTTGCAACTTTAATAGTGAGACCCGATGCTGTGGTTTTATCAGAAATTAAGGTATATGCAGATAATTGTGCATGCCTATCTTGACTACTGATGAATGATAATAAATTTAACCCTTAAATGCATGAATTTATCTTTTCGTTCCAAAAACAAAATGTGCATACCTAATGGCGTCGCAAGCACGAGAAAAATAGAAAAAAAATCTGTGAACATACTTTCGGTGGAATTTGTACTACTAATCAAAATTACGATACATTTTCAATTTATCGAAATTTTGATTAGTAGTACAATTTTACTAATATCAAAGGATCACTATTTTTGATATATCTTATACTAGCGACCCGCCCCGGCTTCGCACGGGTACTATACCTACATAAAAACCTTCCTCTTGAATTACTCTACCTATAAAAAAAAATCTCATCAAAATCCGTTGCGTACTTTTAAAGATTTAAGCGTACAAAGGGACATAGGGACAAAAAAAGTGACTTTATTTTATACTATGTAGTGATAGTGATATAATACAATAGTAATCCTTTTAAAAGCCCATTAACTATCATATTAAATGTAATGTATGAAATGTCATATTGTAACATTTTTACTTACACTTAAACCTTGCGAAATTGCGAATTGTTATCTAAACGTAATAGATAGGCGTATGCGTGCACCCAATGGCGTATAAAATGTTTACGGCGTATATTCTTTACGGCAGATTTACGGCCGGCATTGTCGTACGCTGTTAACGGGAACTGCTATTTTTGACCGAGTAGGTTTTGTAATAAAATACAGGGTGAAGGAGGGCAAGGTACGTGTAGAGTATGCCGTACGCCAGAAGAAAACGAAAAATATGTAAACAAACTTAAAACTTTCATTAGTCCATAATCAGCAAATTTAATTGAAACCGTTACTGCGAGTTGTTACCAGTTATAGGCATACCAATAACAGTATGTAATTATAAAATGTAAAATTAGTAATAGAAATAAGTATTAATGTAAATTGCAACACCCTTCAGGGATCATGTAACTTAAACTTATGTTTTGTTCATGAATGCAAATAAATAAACAAATAATTGTGAAAACCTAACATTTCAAAGTTTTATTTTATCATAGGACATCCTTACCTATACCGTTCTGCCGTGACGGCAATAAGAATACATTTGTCACCACCCCAACTCTTCCCGCGGGAGTCGTAAGAGTCGACTAAGGGATTGCACTTTCACTGACCATTCTTTGATTAGATTGATGACGGGCAGCAGCGTCATCATAGTGGACACATTACCGCGATCGCCAATCCGCTTGCCCAGCGTGGTGATTATGGGCATTTATCTCCTAATGCGTCTATGCGCATAGTTAGTAGGAGAGGCCTACGTCCAAATTAAATTGTGAAAACCTAACATTTGATTTCAAAGTTTTTTTTAATCAAACCACGCATTTATGATGTAAAAAAAAAAACAAACAAATACCATCACACGAGTTTAGCCAAAAACAAATTTTTTTTTTTTACTTTCTTTAAACATATTTTAACATAAAAATTAAATGTTATTTATGAAACAGGCGCTTAATGAGTGTTAACGTTCTTTTTACAAAAACCTAATTTTTTAAAGGTTTTATTTCTCACTTTTTGACATCTATATATGAGGTTAGTGAGACTATTCTCCATAATGGCACCAACGCCGTTAAAAAGACCGTTTGTACCGAGTAACAATTAGAATATATGTTTTTTTTTTCAATTGGTAATAACTCTGAAACTAGGCGATATCCAGAAAAAAATTAAATGACATTATACAGCTGTCGGTGTATTTGATATTTTATATTATCTGCGGCGAAGGTAAACATCAACAACTTATCTCAAGGCTTTTCTTAACGATGTTTTTCTTACCAAAGCTACTATGAAAATACTTTAACTCATAATATTGAAGGTATAACAAAACGAAATTGACGATTCTCAGAAGTTACTTGTGAAAGCTGATGTTTTTTCCTTGTTAATTAACAGATAAAATAAATAAAAAATAAGAGGAACTATTTTATTTCTGACGATTGTTTGTTTAAAAATAAAAATGTATGTTATCAAACAGAGATCGGACAAATGACCGTCATTGTTCACAATAATGTGGATATGACTCCAAAAATGATTGAATGATTAATCATTTTCAGAAAATTAGGTACATATTTCACACCGGTAAATATGAAAACGTCTGTACATAGTCACCTTAAAGCTTCGAAAACATATTTTAAGAAATTATTCAATTGATATTGTTCGAGAGACGAAAAGATGTGGACTGTATTTTTTTTTAAAAGAAAGCGAAAAGAGAGATGGTCGGAATTAATCGTTATAAAATTTAAATTGAAATACGTTAGGGTATGGGGGAGCAAGAATGTTGGTGCTTGTTAAAAAGAACTTGAACAGGTGTACAGCGGAGTGACTGGATTACCTTCCGTGCCTGATGCTGGAGGTTGGATCCGTAGCTTTGCTGTCCGCTGTTGGCGCCGACCGGGATTCTCCTGTTAACTGAAGTCACCTGACCGCTACTTCCAGAGTCCAACATAGCCTGGGTCCGCTCTTCGCACTCGATCGTGGGGGCTCGCGTGTGAGTGGTGTTTTAGTTCGAGAATAAATATACGATAGCGAAAACTGTGTCGGCTCAATGACGGTTTGAAATCACACTGACTTTTTGTACTAATCAGAGGGGAGGGGAAACGTCAAGTTCAAACGTCACATTGACAGTAGAGCCACTATACAAATAAAAATAGATTGCTATGTTGCAAACTTGAACAGATATAATTGATTAATTAATCATTTAATCAACTTTATAGTCATGTCCATATTATTGCGACCAATGACTCCCATTATCCGATCTCTGGATGTCTTGTCACTGACCATACATTTATCAAAAGATTGATGATCGGCAGAAGCGTCATCATAATGGACACACTACTGCAATCGCCAACCCGCTTGCCCAGCGTGGCAATTATGGGCATTATCTCCTAATGCGTCTATACGCGACAATGTGTATTTAGGCTTACGTTTACTACACTGTCGCATTGAGTAACTATCATGATACATATTTTAAAGACAAACGGGTCTTAATCGCGTAAACCTACATTTAATTATATCCTGACGTTTCGGGCATGACGTTACACTCGTGGTCGCAGGCAGACTGACCCGTTTGTCTTTAAAATTTGAGTGATTATCGTGAAAATTTAAATCAATAAACTGTCATGATAGTTGTATTATTACTTGAAATAATAGGAGATAATTATGTCCAGCCGTGGACTAAAACTGAGATGTGATAATATTCATAGAATGAGAAGGCACACGAAAGGTCACGTGATTATTTTCTTATGCTATTTTCGTTTCGATTTACAATGACACTGTAATTACCCATTTCCAGTCTAGTGTTCGGTAATATAATCTGCAATCAAACTATTTCCCGGTGAAGATAGTTTCCTTTACAAACCCTAAATCCATTGTTTATCTGATTTAACCCGGCAATCCCGATTTAAATGCAAATCGATAGTGTAATTTGGGTACGTAATTAGGGACCCCGTATCAAAGTAATGTTTAATGACACAGACGGGTCACCCTGTATACATTAAGTTTATAAAGTCTCCGTTTCAAAGTATAGGTTGTTTATCGTGCCTGTTAATTACCCGAAAGAGTTTTACCTTCTTTTAACGTCACGTTATATTAACGTAATAGAAGAAAAAAAAGTTATACGACTTTATTATTTGTGACAGAAAAAAAAAATTAAGAGTTCTGTACGTATGTATAATTCAAAACCAACTGTCCATCAAACAGCCTGTCTTTTGTGTTAATAAATTAAACGAAAACAACTATTTACTCGAATTTGTTACATTCTTTGTTTTTCAAAAAACTTATGTACGAAATATCATTTGGTATTCACAAGTGCTTTACGGTGAAGGAAAACATCGTGAGGAAACCTGCATACACCTGCGAAGAAATTCAAGGGTGTATGTGAAGTTCCCAACAAGTACTGGGCCAGCGTTGGGACCACGCAAAATAGACACGTTTGATGTCGAGTTGCGGAAAAAATGGCCGTAATACAACAACAACAATACATTCGTCTTTAAACGATTTAATTATCTAAAATATATTTTAAGGGTATGTAATGTAGGTATAATACCCTGTAATAACTTGAAACCAAATGTATAAATAAATGCAACGAAAACAACTATTTATTCGTATTTATTACAATAGTTTTTACTCGATTTAAAAATAAGATCTTCGTTTCGTTTCGCTTTCCATTCAATAGGATCTGACTGCATTGGAACGTTTCTGCCATACACAATAGACACCACATTACGCGTTTATACTCATGTTCGCCGAGTGGTGACGGCACGGCAGCAAGAATACATTTGTCACCACCCCGACTCTTCCTAGGGGTGTCGTAAGATCCACTAAGTGATTCAAGTGAAGACCTTTCTTTTTGAAGATTGATGATAGGCAGCATCGTCATCATAGTGGACACATTATTGCGATCGCCAACCCGCTTGCCCAGCGTGGCGATTTTGGGCATGTACCTCCTAATGCGTCCATACACATAACTAATAGGGGAAGCCTACGTCCAGCAGTGGACTGAGACAGGCTGATGATGATGACTCATATGCCGGAATATTAAAAAGTGGAATTCTTTACCGGCATATGTTTCCGCATACCTATAAGTCGGGACCCTTTAAACGAAGCGTGAAGAAGCATCTAGCGGGCCAGCAAGGCGGTGGCAACTGACAGGTTACTGCTGGTCTCTTGTTCGTCGTCGCCGCGATTTGGGCTCTACATTTCGCTTACGACCAGGTGGAGTGGAGCCACTTTGTTGTGCCAATATAAAAAAAAATCGTTGAAGTGACAGAGATACAGAGGGAACTTAAAAGGCATCTTGCACTGAAGGTAATCTGTGGTGCTGCATCACTAATGCAATGTAAACTGACACTGCGCTAATGCACTCGATTCTCAGGTAGACGCATTCAAAGAAAGCTATAATTAAACAGGAGAGACTTAGACATGGCTTAGAAAACATTCCAATTCCATGTTAACTTTTTTTACCATTCGTCAGAATCCAATTTGACGTCTTTGACACATAATATAGTAAAACACGTTAGCAGATATGTTTTTTTCATCACACTTGCTGTCTAAGAGTGCATAGCGGGAGTAATAGATAAGTGAAATTCCCTAGGGAGTAATAAAAATTTCAGTACGTCATTTCATAATATTGTCTTAAAACTTATTTTTATCGGCAAGTGTGATGAAAAACATTGTATGCATCACGGTCGGTAAGCGGAATACTAACTCGAGTCATAAAAGCCCTCCGCCTATGGCGTCGGGCTTCTAACACTCTCGTTAGTAATTCCGTACTTGCCTCCTTTGATGCACAATGTACTAATGTTAATACTAATGAATAACAATAATTTTAACTAAAAATGTATGTGAACTCAAGTTTGAAGGTTATATTATAAGTTGTTAATAAGTAATAAAACCCTTTTTTGTCATCAATCCTATAGGTACGTGTGAGCTGATATCGAGGTTTCTAATACTATATAGGTAATTAGGTAGGAAATTTTTGTGTACCGCTACATTCAATTATAGATAACATAATGACCGGTCGATTAAAAGGTCCCTTTTCCTAGTATCTACACATTTATGTGTAGTGCTAATGCAATGTAAGCTGACACTGCGCTAATGCGTCGGGTTCGATTCCCAGGTGGATTCACAGAAATTTATTATTGAAGTACGGAGATGGACCATCGTCCACGTTTGCTGGAAAATGCGTCCATAAACGATTGTGCAATTTAAAATTTTCTGAAGGTATGAATACTATATTTTTCCTTGATAAGCAATTCTTTTTATTTTTGCCACTAAAATGAAATATGAAAATTTGGGTAAATTTTATACTATTTCTGCTCAGAATCACGCACTGATTCCATTTCCGGCGAAAAAAAAACTGTCCCAAAAATTTCATACATATTTCGAATATCCTCATGTGTTACCGCCATAGAAGGTGTATGGAAAATAGTAACACAATAGGAAAAAAAATAATGGGACACTGATAGCCGTCGTCTTAAAGTTCAAGAAAATGCGCTTCTTTTATTTTTGTCCTATAATTTCTTAACAATCATTTTTTAAGTGAGTGAGATGACATTTGTGCAGCTTTATGGACGAACAGGACGAACCTACCTAATACTTTCGTCCGCAACAAGTACAATGAAATAGAAAAAAAAAATGAATGAATGACATGAGTACGGCGTCGGGCTTCTAACTCTCGTTAGTAATTCCGTACAACTTACCTCAGTTACCTCTCATGATGCACAATGTACTATTTTTTGTTAATGGCCTTACAACTTTTTTTACAACTTATCAAGTGTTACCATCACAAATCGCGTAATATTACAAAGTTAAAACGCACACGTAAAGGTAAGTGTGAAATGGAACGTTTTAACTTTGACACATGACGTGGGTGCGACAAGTTAAATTACGTTTAACCGATCGTGGATAAGAATAGGTATTCCTTTTAGTTCAGCGATTTTGCGTTTTCAGTTCGCGTCAAAGTTTTGCAGAGCGGGCTGTCATGATATACTTATACAGGCTAAAAAATAAATACATTCCCGTTGCTATACTCTGTTTGTTTTGGTGTTTAAAAACAGGTAAACAATCTTGCAGTATCTTTTTATTGAAAACTACGAGTAGAAAATAAGTTATAGTAAATATACATAATATAACAAGGAAATACAGTGATTTAGTTTGTTTTTGATTAATTAAGTACCTGGTTTGGGTTTTTATTTATGCATTTTTCAATAAAAAGATACTGCAAGATTGTTTACCTTTTTTTAAACACCAAACCAAACAGAGTATAGTGAGGTTTTAGGAAGTAGAAATATCCCTAGAGGATTTTTATGGTTATTTGTTACTATTTTAGAAGGTACCCCCACTTATTCATAAACGCTGAGTATTTTTTGTTCCATTTCACTCTCATAAGCATAAGGTCAATGTGGGTAAGACGGTCTATCAGGAAAGTCTGTCTACCAACTGATTACCTTGTGATGTGGCAGGGACCGGAACTGTTATTTTCTCCATACCAAAAGGATGATTCTTTTTCGTTCATTTTCGTTCTTTGGTATATAATTTCTAAATTATAGAGTAATTTATAATAATAATAATAATAAATCATTTATTTCGAGTAAGTTACACTCATATCATGGTTAGTAAAAAATTAAATTGTAGTGATGTTAGTACTTATAATAATAATTTAGACATTTTTTTTTTTTTCTGAATATGGTGCATGTAGCTGACTACAGCGAAACAAATACGGACAGTCCAGCCTGTCTCCTATCATCTTCATGATGGTGTTGGGGCTGGCGCGCACCCGGCGCACCAGGGATGCGGCCCTCTTGCGGATGGTTGCATAGAAGCAGTCGACCCTGGCTTCAGCGAACATCCCTGATGCGCTACAGAAACGCGGCAGCCCCATCATCACCCGGAACGCGTTATTAAACTGGACGCGGAGGGCTCCATAGGCCCGTTGCGTGTAGTCAAGCCACAGATTACACGAGTACCTCACTGTACTCGTGTAATCTGTGGCTTGACTGCAGTAAGCTCTAAAAAGTGTAAGTTTTACCTCTCTGGTACAGCGTGAAAACTTACGTGCAATCATGTTAGCCCGGACCGATAGGGCCCTCCGCTCCCGCTCCATGTCTTTATCATCTTTGAGGTCCGTCGTGACTACGTGTCCTAAATACTTGAAGGTATCCACCCGCTCGAGAACAGACCCGTTAAGTTTAATGGGTGTCACTTCACTTGTTTTGTCTCGACCGACCTCAAAGACCATGTACTTACTCTTATTCACATTATATTTTAATCCATGTGAATTGGCGTACGTCTCACACACCTCGAGCAACTTACGAATACCACAATTTAAAAGTATGATATTATAAATTACATCAAATATTGAGTAGTATACATAAAGAGTATAAAACATTTTAAAATATTGGGCTATTTCGAGGTTTTTGTAAAAGGTTCCAGTCCCTGGACATGGGTACCAAGCGACGATTTATATAATAGATAAATATATATAGCTACTTATATATGTATACATAGAGAGTCATGAGCATTATGACCAAGGAACAAGTTTTTTGTGATAAGTAAATACACAAATAGTGCCCTCCCCGG
The DNA here is from genome assembly GCA_025490895.1 of Thaumatotibia leucotreta. Classification (NCBI taxonomy): domain Eukaryota; kingdom Metazoa; phylum Arthropoda; class Insecta; order Lepidoptera; family Tortricidae; genus Thaumatotibia; species Thaumatotibia leucotreta. The sequence goes on along the minus strand of JALPQI010010008.1, from coordinate 15,695 downwards.
GATTTGACCCAGAACCTCCAGCATCGTAGGCAGAGTCACTACCAATACCAACTTAAGAATTTTACTTTAAGTATTACCCCAGGTATTGTCCCACAACTACTCTAAAAATAGTTGATAGACCTGTCGGAGTAGGTAGGGTGTAGCTAGTCATTTATCAAGTAACCAATTAATGTGTTTTAACATGATATTCTTGTAACACAACAAGCAAAACAACGAAAAAATTATGCCTTAAGAAACAATTTTAATTGATAACAAAATATATCTTAAAGATCTGTGTTTATTAACACCTTTTATTCTTCGGAGCTTAGAGTACAGAAGAGCCGCATTTAAATCCCAATTTAAATCTATTGTTTTAAATCTCAAAGTTACCATTTGATAACATATTACACATGGTCACATATGAAGGGTTAGATAAGTATACATATAGTTCTATAAGACAGACATACTGTTCTCAAGATTTTATTTCATACCTACAGCTTGAAATTTTGAAGCAAATACCTTTAATTTAATAAATTGAATAGGTACCTATCAACAATGATCTTTAGTGGTTACGTTACAATCGTTTGGGTAAGAATTATCAAATTTTTGTAGTTTATTATGTATAAGTATGTGGCTTTTTCTTTATAGTAGAGTGGAGATACAATCAGCATAGAAAAGGGAAGGAAAAAAATGAAATAATTCAAGAATATGTCATACACTTTTGTATCTTCAGTTAAATAATGATAAGTTATGATAATTCAGGAAAAAAACAATAACATTTAACTAGATTGTATTACCCACTATTGACCACATAAACCCAATAGAAATAAAACAATGACATGCTGTACAGAACAGGCAAATAAAAAAAAACTTCTTTTATCATTATAAACAATAAGGAAGTTAATAAACTAAGGAATTAAATGTATTCCTCATTTCTTTTTGTAAGCATCAAATTACTTTTCATTTCAAAGGGCAAAGTAATAAAAGGTCCTTTATAAAGAGCACAGTCTAATCTCTGTGGAATGTAATTCAATATGCTGCATTTAAAACCTGTTCAGCTATTCAGGTTTCAAGACAGGTCCTTTTGCTATACCCGGTTCGCTGACTTACGTTTATCTCATTCAGAAACGTTCTCACTAAATACGATAAAAACATTAATCTCTGATTACACAGTTGACATTATAAAACACCCACAACAAATATTACAATGAGATTTTAAAAAGTTGAATGTTCCGATCAAATGTCAAAGCACAATAGAAAGATGTAAATCTGTGATAATGGAGAAAATTCACGCGATTTGATACATGCCATTGTGTTTTATCTATTTTATCGTATTTTGGACACGACATTTCATGTTTAATGACAATGGGTTTATTCATTATTTTGTTAAACTGAGACACGAAAGTGCTAGATTATTTTTATGAGGCAGTTTGGAATATTGCCTTAACACTGTAATTAGATTAGTAAAAAAAAACAAATGTTAATGACATAATCGAGATTATAATCTGTGACAATTATATTTTTTTACAATGAGTTTTGACAATCAAGATGTAGATAGTGACAACTCAGGATAAGTAGGAAATACCTAAATCAAAAATTAAAAAAAGTTTTGTTTACAAACCTGCTTTTGATGAGTGAAAACTCGAATGCACAACAAATCTTCCAGTACAAACACTATTCACTAAAACAAAATCACTTTAGTAGCCTCCGGAAACACGTTGTTTATTAAAAAAACACTCGTATTGCAATAACCGGTACGATATTGACCCGAGCCTTTATGAAACCATAGGGAAAATATGCATTTTTTATTAAGTTATATCGATTCTACACGAGTCGAGCTTTCACAATGGTAAAACTAGTGAAGCGTTGTCCGAACAAACAGGATCTTTTATGTAACAATATAACCACAAGCACCTTAGTAATTTCATTAATAACACCTAAAAATCGATTCCACAACACAGTTCACTACAATTCGAACTCAAGACTGCGGCGGTGTGTGAAATTCATTATTTTACTACATAATAGTCGTATATTATAACCTGCTACGGCTATCACGCATTTTATAACGAGTTAACAGTGTTATTCGTCATTTTATCGGTATTAAGAACAATTCCCGTTGTCATTTTTCTATGATTATGTATCAAACAATAAGTAGCGAGTTCGTGTCCGCGACGTCCGTACGCTACGCAAGTTAGCGATGACACTGAATTCGAGATAGATGTCGCGCTACTCGCCGCCATTATAGAAAATGGCGACCGACACCAGCCGTCAAACATTGACAAATCAAAACGAACCATAAGAAAATACATTACAGTTGAAATTCGAATATCAAACCTTAGTCATTACAGAAGTTTTCGATTGTATAACACGACTAATTTAAAAACATCGCAACCACTTGCATTACGAGCCGCTTGTCATGTGTTTTTCGAGTGTTACTATAATTTTCTTCCAACTCGCTCTCTCCAAGTTTTAGCACGCATGTGAAAGAAAGACGTGCATAGTTTAAGTACGCGTGCGCGAAGTTGGTCCAATTTGTTTCTTCGATAATGTCGTTACAGCATGTTCGCCCTTAAGACCTTTGTGATAAGACATATAGATTATGTTGTAATTAGCCATATCCAAGTGATTAATCAAATTATTTTTATTGTTCAACGACCAACGGTGCCGTATAAAGCTTCGTATCGTATAACAATAAAGCATTTTAGCTTACAGGCATAACAATTAATTTGTAGATATTTTATTTCCGATCATAAAACGGGCGCAATATTTTTATTAACGTCAGAGCCTATTCGCGTTTACAGTGTTTATCGCTGTGGATATAACACCTGTCACGTTTTGACAATTTATGTACGTATATTTGCGAGAATTGCGAGTGCATGGATGTTTTTCAACGATTACTACGATTACAGAAGGATTAAATTTATAGAAAGCGGCGCGGCGCGACATTCTTTTTTTTTTACAAATAATACAGAAATGGGACGAAGAGTACTTACTGAATTTGAAAGTATGTTAGTTCTAGTTAGGTAATCATATTTGATTGCATATACACTTTAATAACTATTAATTTGGGAAAAATAAAATATGTGTTACACAATTGATTACTTTAGGTACTTAATTTCATTAATTTAATTTACATTATTTTGATTATTTCAAATAGTGCATACATTTTTTACTTGTCAAAAAATTAATCGTACCATATCGTACCCAGGAAAAAATTCGTATACGTTACCTGCTTTTGACTCTATGCCTTGTAAAAAAAACAAATGCGTATTCTACACTGAAATCAAGGCAGTATGACTTAGTGCTTTCACCTGTCCACAAGGACTAAAATTATAAAAAAACTACACTGAAATCAGTGTAGGTAAATAATGGTTTGTACAATTTTTTACGGATGTATAAAGCTTTCTGTGCCTACTTATTTGCTTAGTCTGCGATCCTCAACCAATCTTGATTATTAAGAAAAAAAAACCTTTTTAATCGCATCTTTTTCATTAATAAAAACGTTTCTGATATGAGCTCAGCTACAGTAAAAAAACGTTTTTCTTACGGAATCGCAAAGTCTGTTGGCAACATCACAGAAATTAACCCAGTGAGGCAACGAAAGCAATCCTGCCACAAAGCGGGCCCCGAGGGCTGCCTTGTAAAAATTAACTTTAAACTGAAACGGGACAAGAGAGTTCTATGAAAAGAAAATTACGGAGTGATCTGCTGTTAATAAAATAACTGACGGTCGTATAGTTTTTCTGTCTCATGGCTGTGTGGCTGATTGCCCTTGTCCACATATATGGCGGAATAAAACGGGCAAGAGCATGGAACATAGTTGGTTGGTTTTTATAATTTTTACTATGACTATACATGAAACTATTTATCCAGCCGCAAGCTATTATTTATTCGATCGGAACGCGGACGGCTCCGGGCCGGGCGGACAGAAATACATAAAACATAGTCCTACCTACATAAGAAATTATTTGTCAAAAATATGAAAACCAGTTATATAAGTGAGATAAGAGTCGGTAAAATAATATTTCCCGAACTATATATAACTTTTCTTATTATTATTTATTAGAGTTACTTTTTTTTTCATATATTTATTTTCAAAACTACAATTTATGTACATAGATTAAATCTAACTAATCTACTTGTTAGGTTAAGTAGATTAGTTAGATTTAATCTATGTACATAAATTGTAGTTTTGAAAATAAATATATGAAAAAAAAAAGTAACTCTAATAAATAATAATAAGAAAAGTTATATATAGTTCGGGAAATATTATTTTACCGACTCTTATCTCACTTACGACCTTTTGTTTTGCATCATTAACAATAGAAAAGTCCTATACTGCTGCGGCCCTACCGCGAAAAACGAAATTCGTAAATTTCGAGGATTGTTCTCTGTCACTCCAACGAAGGCGTCATTAGAGTGAGAGAGACAAATCCTCGAAATTTGCGGATTTCGAAGTTCGCGGTAGGGTCGCTGATTGTCTAGTAAGTGTTAACGCAAAACAAAAGGTCGTAAGTAAGATAACAGTCGATCAAATAATATGTCCCGAACTTATACATGAATCTTTATTATTACCCAAAATTATTTGTTCAAAAATATACATCGTATTAAGTACCATGACACATACTGTTATCAATCCATCATATTTTTTTATTAAGGTCCACCGATATATATTTAATGTTTATACAAAATAATTTGCTTTTTTAAACGAGTTCTCAACAAAGTATTCAAGTGCACACTCAGTTAATCAAATTTGTTATTAAATTAAAACTGGAATATGTCTTCTGCACAAGTTCTCTTTGAAGTAGTGATTTCAGCCGAAAATTGATTTACTGGAAGATGCTTTAATATCAAGATAATTTAATAATAGGCTACATCTAAAGGACGTATTTTTACAAGACGTACCTATCTGGATTTAATTTATATCAGTTAAATACTACAGCCGTTTGGTGACGGCAGCAAGAATACATTTGTCACCACCCCAACTCTTCCCGCGGGTGTGGTAAGAGTCGACTAAGGGATTGAAGTGCCCATTCTTTGATTTGATTGATGTTGGGCAGCAGCGTCTACATGGACACATTACTGCGATCGCCAATCCGCTTGCCCAGCGGGGCAATGATGGGCATTTACCTACCTCCTAAGGGTGAAGACACATTTATCAGCATGCGTACGCATTTTGTCTATACAAAATGTCAGTTCAGTATGGGACCGCGTCCAACTTTCCGCACGCGTACGCATGCTTACACGTTTCATACTAAACGGCCAATTTTATTAGACAAAATGCGTACGCATGCTGATAAATGTATCTTCGCCCTATTGCGCCTATACGCATAGTTAATAAAAGAGGCCTACGCCTAGCAGTGGACTGAGATAGGCTGATGATAAGGAGTTAAATACTAAAAATGGATAGGGATTGTGAAGTGTCACTACTCACTCATTTATTGAAGGTGATGGGCAGCAACGTCATGAACTCATCATATGATTAGTGGGCATACAACAGCGATAAGCGGCCCGCGCGCTAAGCATGGCGATTATGAGCATTACCCCGTAACGGGCCCGTACGCATACGCTATATTATAAAACATCAATGCTTAGCCAAGTTGCCAATCGCTAGCGCTTAGTAGCATATCGTAGTTTTCCCTCTTTGTCACTCTTTCATATTAGTGCGACAAAGACAGTTAGCTGCCTTTCGTTTACGATTGACGATTAAGCGCTAGCGATTGGCAACTTGGCTAAGCACCCTTATGTCCAGCAGTGAACTGAAATAGGCTGATGACGTGAGTTACCGACAAGCAGTAGCCCAAAACACAGTAAGTTGGACACACATGACTAGAATGATTTTTTTTTTCTAAAAAGTTATAAATGACACGTCCGTATATGTAATAATAATATGGTAAGACTTAATTTCTTTGGCGCAGTCAGTAGGTTTAATAGGATTTACAAAATACTCTTTGGATGCGTTGATATGAGGGTTTTTTTTTAAAGTTCACAATGAAAATCTTATTGTGCACGGCCGTTATTAAAAAACAAGGTCGTAAGCGTAGACTATTATCTCCTATTAGTAGACGCTGCACGCGGTATACAGCGTTTTCCCGTAGCAAATCATAGCCTTTTATGGAAAAGTGCCATACTAAGGCATCTTTTCCGTCCTTTACATTTGGTGGAAGTTAACCAAATTAATAGAGTTTATCACGGAAAACTGCGAAGGATTGGAATTTAAAAATAGATACCCAGCCTGTAAATTCCGAATTGTTATCCACAACAGCAACACAACCGTATAGTGAGTTGATACAACCATGGATTAAATATATATCTATATGTACCTATATGTATATACCTGTATAGTTAGTTTATGATACAACTGACGTTTTCCAATTCATCATCATCATTTATCATATTAGACATAAGACGTTAACTGCTGTACGTAGGCTCCCCTTTCGACCTCAACATACACCGGTTCTTCATAAGGTCTGTCCATCTTGTGTGTGGACATCCTATGCTGCGTTTGGTAAACCATGCTCTCCACTGCGGCAATTTTCGACCCCATCGGCCATCTGCTCTGTGTGGAATTGCAATTATTATTGCGTGTTTTCCAATTAGTACCTAATAATTGTAATGTGAGATATTGATAGAACAAAGGGGTATATTTTTATAATCTATTAAGTATTTTGAATTAATAACTATGATAATTATGAACTTCAGAACGGGGTCTGCATTATTTTATTGTGTAGTATTTCTAAAATGTATTTGAAAGTCTATTAAAATTTAAGCACAGTGCCCGCAAGCAAACGCAGCCTTAATAGTGAGTATACCTCATAAAAATTAAGTTACCCCTATGATCTCCTATTTAAAAGGAGGTATGTATTTATATAAAGAAAGATTACTTAAAACATTAGATTTATAAATAATAATAAATAATAATCGACGGCGAGGACGGCCACCGCTGCCGGCACGCTTGGGGCCCGCGGGACATGCTGCCCCGCCCACGGCTCCCGCTGCCGGTGGTGTAGTGCGACGCATGACATGGTCTCAAGCTATGAATGAGAATGTCATGCGCGCCTACTACGGGGCTACAGAGGGAGAAACTAAACTATCCGCGTATCGCGTACGGATGCTTCCTTTGTTTCAGGCCCTTGAACCGACTATCAATGTGACTGCGCAGCGATTATCGGATCAAGTGCGAGTCATCCAACGATTAAAGCGGCTGGATGACTCGACACTTGATCGGCTCCGCCTGGAGGCTCTCCCAGTTCGTGCGGCCTCTGCCTCGGCGCGGGACCCGCCCGTCATGTCGCCGGATCCGGTGCCGGCACCCGACCTGGCACCGGGGGCACCGCGGGTTGATCCCAGTGCCGACGGGGATGACGTTACGAACCTGAGTATGAGTACTTTAGACAATGAGCAATTGAGGAGGACTCTGGTAGAAGCGATTGTGCAGTATCGCTTCACACCCGACTCTAGGCCACGATTACCACGTTTGCCCATGAATAGGCGCAATCTAGCGTTGATGGGAGCCCTAAACGCTTTACTGGAGCCGTATATACAATCCAGTAAAGATTTGGATGATACGCACTCGATCATGTACTGCGGGGCCATCGCAGCGTGCCGTGTTGCTCGAGTCAAGTTTCCGGACTCTGACCGTGCACCTAGGACCGCTGGGGGTGTCCCCGCATGGCAGGTGCGGATCGAGCGACGTATCAACTCGTTTAGGACTCTCATTGCAAAGCTGATCTGCTTCAGGGGGAGCAACAACCGCCCCCGAGTAATGCGCTTTGTGAACCAGGCGTTCGCGGGAACGGGTATTGCACCCCGCGACTACATGGCCAACCTCACAGAGCGCATCGACTTTCTGAAGCAGAAGGTTTATGCATGGGCAAACCGTATTCGCCGCTACAGAGAGCTTGTGAACCGATTCCAGCAGAATCGCCTTTTCCAGAGTGACCAAAGGAAGGTTTACCGAAAGTGGGAGGAAACCGACTACCGTGTGTCCGACGCGCGGTTGCCGGATGCTACTGCCATGAGTGATTTCTGGCGTAGAATCTGGTCAGCGCCCGTCGGACACACCGCGAGCGAATGGATGACCATTGTCGAACGTGAGTGCGAGACCATCGAACCTATGGGGGCAGTTACCATCAGCCCCGATGACGTAAGTTGTGCTATCCGCACGATCCAGAACTGGAAAAGTCCTGGGCCGGATGGATTGCACAACTTCTGGCTAAAATGGTTTCGATGCTCGCACTCACGATTGGCAACGCAATTCCAACAAGCCCTCGAGCTCGGTTCCCTGCCACCTTCCCTAACAACTGGTGTAACCTTCCTGCTCTACAAGTCCGGTAGTACCACGGAAGCGAAGAACTACCGACCCATCACGTGCTTGCCCACACTGTACAAGCTCCTTACATCCATTTTGAGAGTAAAAATTAACACGCACATTGTTTCGAACAATGTTTTGGCTCCTGCTCAAAATGGATGTAGGGTTGGGTCCCGTGGTACTAAAGAGCTCCTCCTCATCGACATGACCATCTGCCAGCAAGTCCGGCGTAACAGAGGGGCCCTCTTCGCCGCTTGGATTGACTACAAGAAGGCCTGTGATTCGGTGCCTCATTCATGGTTGGAAAGGGTCTTGGAGCTGTATAAAGTTAATGCAACTTTAAGATCCTTTCTCGGCGCGTGTATGAGGCAGTGGACCACAGTCCTTCGTCAACCAGGAGGCGGGGATGGCCCCTCGGGCCCGCAGGACTTTATAAGGATCGAGCGAGAAATATTCCAGGGTGACAGTCTGAGTCCCTTATGGTTCTGCCTAGCTCTGAATCCCCTCAGCACCCTGCTGAAGGATTCAGGACTAGGTTGCCGGCTTCGGAGAGAGGGTGAAGTCATTTCTCACCTTCTGTATATGGATGATCTCAAATTATTTGCGCCAAATAGCCAAGACTTGTTGGAACTACTGCGAACCACAGAAGTTTTCAGTAGTGCCATCAATATGGAATTTGGTGTCGATAAGTGTGCGGTTATGCATGTGCAGCGGGGGAAAGTAGTAAATTCAACAAATTTACAGTTTTCTGAGACAATGTCGTTCAGATATCTCGGAAGCAGAAACCTATAAATACCTTGGTATGTCACAGTCTTTGGGTATTGGAGATATGGGAATTAGACAGGCGGTGAAGGAGCGCTTTTTCAGCCGGCTCACAAAAGTACTTAACAGTCTTTTGTCAGGAGGCAACAAAGTGCGCGCCTTCAACGCCTGGGTAATACCCATACTCACATAAGTCACATACTCCTTTGGCATACTAAGGTGGACTCAGACGGAGCTGGACGCCCTGGATCGAATGCTACACCCGCGCTCATCAGTTATGAGATTGTACATCCCGCGGAGGTGTGGGGGCCGCGGCTTCCTAAATGCCAAAAACCTCCACAACCGCGAGGTGTACAATCTTAGAAACTATTTTTCCCCTCACTAGCTCGTAAAGCGCTCGTTTATCGTTTAATACGAGCGGGTAAAAACGCTTTTTACACACTTGTGAATAAAGTAATTTGACATTGCTCTAATTCCTATAGCCCCCTACTGCCTAGTATAAGTGGATCTGTATGACCGTAGTAAACATGCGCAATCGGAGCTCACATGTTAAATTGGTCGTTCTCATGGGTGACTTTGTAAGCCATTGGCTATATTTAAATTCCAGAAGTAACTCTATTCTACGATACGTTTCGACATTGAGTTTTAAATGGTTTCTTTAAGTTAATTTACATTTGGATGAGATTTGTAATCATATTTCCTCGCGATAGTGAGGGGAAAAAAGTTGTATTACACTTGGCGGCAAAGTTTGTTCAACTCTCGTGCCTTGAGACCTTCGCAATGCTCAAGATTCCAGTTTTTGAACCACTCGCTACGCTCGTGGCTCAATTTTGGAATCTTTCGCTAGCTCAGGTCTCAATATTGGCACGACAGTTAAACAACAACTTTGCCCCCTTGTACAATAAATAACTATTCTTAGCAATGAGTGCGGGATGCATCGTGATGTGGTGGCAGTAGACCGGAGCCTCACGCCGCTCTCCTTGGCAAAAGAGAACTGGCGCAGACCTGTGGTACTAAGCACCGAGGACCGCAAGGCGGTATGGAAGAGCAAGGAGCTACACGGGCGGTTCTACAAGGCCCTTACGGGACCTGACGTAGATCTGCTCGCGTTGGTGAACTGGCTACGATTCGGGGACCTCTTCGGAGAAACCGAGGGTTTTGCCTGTGCAATTGCTGACGAGGTTATCATGACGAATAACTACCGGAAATATATCCTGAAGGACGGTACGGTCGACATTTGTCGGGCATGCCGCCGTCCCGGTGAGTCACTCAGGCATATTATTTCCGGTTGTTCTCAGATTGCTAACACCGAGTACTTGCACAGACACAACCTCGTAGCCAGGATTATACACCAGCAGCTTGCTCTTCAATACGGCCTTGTGGGCTTCGAAGTGCCTTACTATAAGTACACACCTGCGGCAGTTCTCGAAAATGGTCGTGCCACGCTCTATTGCGATCGATCTGTCATCACGGACAGGACTGTTGTAGCCAATAAGCCTGATATCGTGCTGATAGATCGATCGCAACGCCGGGCAATGCTCATCGACATCACGATCCCCCATGACGAGAACCTCGTGAAGGCCGAGAAGGACAAAGCCAGTAAGTACCTTGACTTGGCTCACGAGGTAACCGACATGTGGGATGTTGATTCGGCGATCATTGTGCCGATAGTTGTTTCTGCGAATGGTCTCATAGCGAAGAGTCTCGATCAACCCCTCAAGAGGCGCTCGCTAGGTGGTTGGATCAAGGGTCAGATGCAGAAGGCGGTAATCCTGGACACGGCGCGCATAGTCCGGCGGTTCCTCTCCCTGTAGCCCTAACCACAGCAGGCTTGGGCCCGCCCCGTTGCCGGCGGCACCCTAGGTTAGGTTTTTTTATAGTGTGTTTATATGTTTTGTATTGATTTTGTATGTTTTATTGTATTTTATTTTTATAACCATATTATAAAATAACCTGACCTAAGAAGATGTATAAATAAAGAGAATAATAATAATAATAAATACTCTTTATTGTACCGCAAAGACAAAGTAATACAAAGCAAAAATTTATTATTGATCTACAAGGTAGGTATCAACAGGCGGTCTTATCGCTAAAAAGCGATCTCTTCCAGACAACCTTAGGGTAGCGATAAATACATAAAAAGAAGCTAAGAAATTGGTAGTGCATAACTGTAACAAGAAAATAGATCACACACCTTAAGTACTAATTTAATACATACATAATATATAATACATCTTATTTACTTCTGTGTGTCATGAATAAAGTATTTTCTATTCTATTCTACATAGATACTTATTCAAATACGATACAATACATATACATACATACATACACATACATACATACATTAAATCTAAGGCAATCTAAGGTAGTGACAAATAGTATTGTTTCAATAGGTTTTTGAAAATATAGAGAGATTTGGCACATCTTATTTCTACCGGCAAAGCATTCCACAACCGAACGGCTCGGAAGGTAAAAGAACTATTGTAAAATTTTGTAGAAGATGGTGGGGGTGCAAGAATGTGGTTTTGAGAAGATCTTATGGAAGAAAGGCGACTAAAACGCTCTTTGAGATATGAGGGAGTGGCAGGGATAAATAGAACACTGTATAAAAGGGACAGAACATGAGAATCACGACGCTGGCGAATAGGAAGCCACTTGAGCTGATTACGAAATTGAGAGACATGGTCATACTTGCGCAAGCCAAATATGAACCTGATATAAAGATTTTGAAGGCGCTCAAGTTTATTTAGCTGGTCCTCAGATACGTCAAGATAGCTAATGTCGGCATAATCCAATAGCGGAAGAAGGAGAGATTCAGTTAGCGCAATTTTAAGTATAAGGCCGTGGGTTTTCTGGCCGGCGGGTAGCGGGTAACCGACGACGTGAGAAGGTGCGGTTAAACTAAAAGAGCATTCGCTGTTCTAACCTCCCACTCTACGAAATTCGATCGTTACCCAAAACGTGATTGGTTGATTTCGTAGAGCGGGGGATAGAACAGCGAATGCTCTTTTGGTCTGAATGCACCTTCAGAGAAACCACCCAAACATTCGCGAACAAATCATTCGAACGTCGTCGGTGGCGGACACGCGTTGGTCGCCGCGCCGGTCGCCGGCCAGAAAACCCACGGCCTTAGTAGAGGAAAAACTAAATAATATTTAATCAGTAGCCCAGCACCCGTTTCGTATATCTGAAGGTCGGCATTTTTTATAAAAGGATACCTAACCTAAACTTATTATCTCGAAACATATGTATACATATATTTTTTGTAGAACATTATAGTGCCCTCTATTGATAATTTCCAATTATTTTAAACCTCCGCTAACCTGACAGCTATTTACGGCGTTTGTCTACCGTTGAACATTGCGTTGATTTAGTTCCACCCCCCACCGCTAGGTGGATCTGCAAGTCATTTAAAACTATTTTACGTATTTTTTCCATTTTATCTCAGATAAAAGTGTAATTTATCCGCCCTAGGGCTCATAAATGTTGTATAATGAATTATTAAAGACCATTGAACTGTTGATACGTCCCCTCAATTGCCTGTAACAAAGGAGAATGTCACCGGCAATTCCCTTTTAGGCACGTTACTGTCGGTAGACATGCAATGAGGGTGTTTTGATGTAGGCACCTGTAATATGTATCATGGCATAATATATTATTTACTGGCAGTATTCGCGCGTTCTTTGCTGAAAAGGACGGGCGAAATGCAATATGTTAAAATGGTGCTCCCATATTGGGTGTTATTTCATCGTAATTAATAATTATAAACCATGGTGTAACAAGTAAGTACGAATTTCAGTCTAATCAAAATAAAATCGACGATAAGTATCATTATTAATATTTGTTAGACAAAACTTTTACTCATTAATTGAAACATTGAATCATTTGAACATTTCGTCTCCTGAACTCCTGAGCTCTGCAATGTAATTAAACAAGTTTACGTATTATAAAAACAGAAAATTATTGAATCAATAGTCGTAATTTTTACAACTCTATGAGACAGTACGAGAAAGCCCTTTGTCTTTCACTGTAGAAAAAAGTATCTTCTCATAAAATTGTATTTGACATTGACAATTAAGAAAATAACATAATCGTCCTATTCGTGCAAATACCTGTTAAGTGCACGAATTGTGTTATTCGATAATTAAATCGATTGTGTCATGAAAATTAAATTCATCCTGCCAAAACCTGATTTGTGCACTTAACAGGAGGCTTAGCACATGATTGGTGCGACAGTATGTCGCCGCGAGAAAGATGTCCCGTCCTTCACTAGCTATATTAACAAAAGAGGGACGGATAGACTATCTCGCGGCGAGATACTGTCGCGCCAATCATATGCTAAGCATACTGGTAACGCCAATTATGACGTAGTATTCGATTGCGTTATCTTAGATACCGATCTACATAATGTAGATACTTTTACATAGGTATCCATTTCAGATTTAGTGCAGCACTTTAGCACCTCGAAGCAATAAACCGTCAGGAAGTTTAATTAGTCATTTTAAAACTGTTCTAATGAATCCATTAAATGCGTATGAAAACCATGTGTCGTATTTATGTACAGTCAAGGGCATTAATATATAACACATTTTCAATTCATAGCCCTCTCCGTTGCCCTTTGGGTGACTTTGAGCCTTCTTATGAGGCACATTGTAAGGGACCATGGGCACTTTTATAGACTTCTCCATACTGATCCCTTATAAATGTGTCTATATATTAATGCACTCGACTGTACAATCCAGTAACAGTGTCAGTAACAGTTATTTTTGTCAAATCAATCTTAAAAATTGGAACTAATGAAATAAAACTATGAAAACGGATAAACTCGGTAACCGAAGAAAATATAATTGTAACTAACTTTTTTCGATCAAGTTGAGACTTTATCTATTAAGTAATAATCTTTTCGATTTCATCACAGGACTGGAGATACGCATTTCTGGGATAAGTAGTAACATTGTACAGAGGAGAAGTTTCATAACTTGCGATACTTGCATAGATAATGTTCACGGGAATCTCAATTTAATAAATAATCTAATCAAGCCAAAACCGTACTAGGTACATGCCTTACGAGTCATATTTACTGCCTTGTTTACTTATTTGCGATTTTTAAATAATTATTTATAACACATTTTCATAAGTTCTCATGGAAACATTCTCGGAAATTTCCGAATACATTCCCGCAACTTTGAGAATGTGCTGCAACTTGTACGTTGCTAATGAGGGTTTTTGATACTTTTTCTGCCGCTATGGGGAGGTGAGATGGCAGCACTGAGCCGACCGTTTAACGAGCTGTCAAAATAAATACGCGCATTTAATTTTCAACATATTTATAGGTTTATTTATTCTGAAAACCATTACTTTAGGCATATTGTTACCTAAAATAAATAAATAAAATAGTTCCAAGTCAATTCTCATGAAATTAACAAAGTTAAAGTAATTATTTTTAATACCAGTGACTTTGCGCGCCTGTTTTATAGCTCCGTCTTCAGTTCGATGACCGTGTAATAGTCGTAATCCATTACAAAATCAATTCTCTTCCAAATAAAATAGAATTTCAATATTTTAGGCCCAGGTGCCTATGAATAGTATGAATCTGACAGTTGTCGAGACCAGGTGCGTACGAAGCGCCTCCTGGTGGCAGAAAAATTATCGAAAACCCTCATTAGTAGAGATACTTCAGATACTAGAGATTAATCTTCTTAATTTGGAGACGTTTATGAATCATCATCATCATCAGCCTATGATAGTCCACTACTGGACGTAGGCCTCTCCTATTAACTATGCGTATAGACGCATTAGGAGGTAAATGCCCATAATCGCCACGCTGGGCAAGCGGATTGGCGATCGCAGTAATGTGTCCACTATGATGACACTGCTGCCCATCATCAACCTTTTATGAAATCACTAATAGTAAGTGACACTTCAATCCCTTAGTCGACTCTTACGACACCCGCAGCAGGAGAATGAAAAAAAAAGATGTTTATGAATATGGGGGTTATAATATTAACAATCAATTTAATAAGAAATAAATAAAGAGGTTCCAATTTAATAAAAACTCGACAAAAAATATATACGCTCATATTTTTTTGTCGGGTTACTCTTTTAACAATCAATAACCTTGTAGGTTGTAGGCATGTCAATAATTCCAGTGCGACTGAAATTGCCTGTTTTATGCGGTCAATCTTGGATGTCAGTTGTACAGTTCAGCCCAATCAATTTATCAGTAGAATAAAAGTAAACATATTGCTGCAATGTTAGTTTGCAATTGACTGGCAGTATAGTTTATGATCTTAGCTCGTCTGTAAAAAAAGGTACTGCTAACTGTCAATGTCATCAATTTGAAGTATTTGGACAGGACAGGACAAACGAAATGAATCGAGTTAGTAAACGTTTGTTTTCGTGTAAATAAATTTAAAACACTGAATAAAATGGATGCAGTGCCACCTAAACCAAAAAAGCTTAAAAGTGCTACTATAGAAATGCTACTTAATTTGAATAAAGAAGTATGTTTTAGTACTTAATGCAGTTTTAAAATTCTAACCTTTACAATAACATATTTTTCATATTTAATTGTTTATTTTCAGGATTTAGTGGATAAAATATTACAACTTGAAGCTCATAATGCTCAGCTGAAGAATAT